>JALJCO010003833.1:0-33889 GCA_023101725.1 Atherinomorus stipes
GGTTGATGTCAATGTGAAGGCAGATAGTCCCTGTTGTTTATATTATTAAGCCAACGATACAACCATTTTTTTAAAAGGGACAATTTGTAACAATTTCCTTGTTTTACTTGCTGAAATTGATTAATGCATTTAAATGTGTGTCATCATTGGCATATTATCACCTCCACTAATAATCAAATACATTTTTATAAGCAAAGAAATTTATATTTTTTTATACATAAGGCGGGTCTGTCGTATGTAAGGCGCCATGACATTCTGCCATCTTGAAACTACAGATGCCGACAAGGGATAAAATAGTAGTAACGCGCAACAACTACGGCCCCACGGAAAACTTCAAAGAAGAAATAAAGAAGAAGAAGAAGGCCACCGCTTCTTCGGCTCCGCTTCCTACCGGCTCATTTAGATTGAGAAAAGGATGGGAGAAGAAAAAGGTGAACCAACAACTGAAATTTCTACATTGCTGAAGTACACAAAAACAAACATATAAACACACACAACAGAAAACAAGAAGTCGTTTATATCCTCAAGTTAAAGTAGTTAGAAAGACAAAACGGACTTGGATCCAAAACAGGATAAATGTCATCGGTGTTTTCCCAGTGGAAAGAGCTCAGAAGGTAAGACTTTTAAAAGGAACGCTGACTTTGCCACGTTTCTTCTTAAAAAGTAGCAACTGTACTGCCTAAATTATCAGTTAACTTTTACTTTTGGTTTTATTAGACAGTTTTGCTCGTTTCCACATAGAAAGGAAAAACGATAGACCCCGTTAATGTTACGGGGCTCACCCCTGTCCAATGGTACGGTCCAGTTGTAGCCGCAGAGTGGCAACATTCTAACTGTCAGTTGATGCATTGTGAGAGACGCTGCTTAAAGATGGACTTGAATAACGAGCTCCTGTTATTGTCTTTGATTTCACACAAACAGCTAACAAACACCAGCCGTTGGTACAGAAGGAACTGTAGGTTTACGTGGGTATAGTAGCTTTCAAAGCCGCAGCCGGGGTTAAACGTTGGCATTTGTCACAATATATGCCAGCCGAACATTTTATGGTCTAAAAGACGTTGCCGAACAAACAGCTGATTGACGTAACAGCAGCACTGATAAGTGACAGCGTAGAGCCCAAAGAAACGACTAACAGCTGAAGGAGACTACACATCAAGAGATCAGTAGTTTTTTCCCACGGAGGAAATGTCTTCTGTCAAACTCCAGCAGAAAAGGGAGATCCCTGGAGCTCGTCCCTGTTCATGGTGTTCGCTGGATCAGCTGTTCTCATGACACGTCTCGTCAGAATTCCCGGTCAGCTGTCTATAAGACACGTCACACCAAGAAGTACGACAACTTTGAAGAAGGCAGAAGTGACAGCTGAAATTGTCAAAGTCCGAACAGTTAAAACAATTTGTCTTTAAAAAAAAAAAAGGGGGAAAAAAAAATTAAGAATGAGGGTCCCGGGTTCAAGTTCCTGTTCAGGTGAATAATGTTCTTTTTTCTCTCCACGATTTTGTTGAGAATCTGAAATCACTCTCCCCCTCAAGCTCATATCTGTCTATCTTCTCAACAACATCATAGAGAGAGAGAGAGAGAGAAAAAAAATAATATATATATGTATATATATATATATATATATATATATATATATATATATATATATATATTTGCATATATATATATATATATATATATGTATATATGTATATTCTTTTTTTTCTCTCAGGTTAAATAGCAGATGCTTTACTCACTGAGCTATCCAAACTCTTTCTAAACTATGGTAAGAAGCAACTTCATCTGTGCCTGTCATCATCTTTGTCCTCATCTTTTTTCTCTGTTGCTGTTTTTGAGGTGTGTTACTGCCACCTACTGGTAGGGAGTGTGAACTGTTGCTCTCTTTATGATGTCACTCTGATCCTGACGTTTGATTGGCTTTGCCAGTAGGCGGCATGCAGTGAGATGACGTCAGACATAGATCACCTCAGCACCCTCAGAACCTCACCAGAGCAGGTACAGAAAATATCACCTCAGCTCGTAAAACCCCGAGTAGAAAAGCCCACTAACGGAGGTGAGGTGAGCAGAAAAAGTGATGGCGTAAAAGGGGCATTAGACGCTTGATAAACATGGTCCCTGAACAATAATCTGAAAGTCAAAGTCAAATAGATGTGTAGATAGCTTAAAATTCTTGAATTTCCGTTGCGTTTCACTGCTCATTATAGAATTGCACACCGAAACCAGAACAGCTTTGTCAGCAAATCCTGGCTTCGCTCCGCCGACGAAGCTTCACATGTCGTCTACGTCAGGGGTGCCCAAGTCCAGTCCTGGAGAGCTACTATCCTGCAATTTTTTAGAGCATCACTATCAATTTTTTTCACTCTGCCACATAGCTGCGCAAGCTCTCAACCAGGTTAGCCACTGAACCAGGTGAGTCCAATCAGGCCAATGAATTAAACTGCTGATTGGACTCACCTGGGTCAGTGGCTGGGCAGAACAAATACATGACATGGAAAAGACTTGTTGACTCCATAATTCCCATCTCTGTTGATGAGTGTCCCAACTTCATTCCCAAGCATCAAAAGGCTGTTCTGTGGTCAGGACTTTTATTTAGCAAGTCAAGCCACAGTCCTCCAAATTTAGATCTGAGTCATTCACTAAAAAAAAAATGGAATGCGCCGCTGGCGGCAGCAGTTTGTAATAGTTCTCTCTCAGCTTTTGAGGTGGTTTTTTTTTTGGGATATTTAACTGTCTTTTTTAGTCAACATTACCTGTCAGATTAGGGTTTTCTTGTAGGATTTTTTTAATGCTGATTTGAAGGCTGTGCAACTCACAAGATTTTTCTTCATATATCTAGCTGTATGTATCCATGGCAACGGAAAAAATGTTTACCACTGGGATCAACTGTTAAAACTCTCCCAAATCAAGATTATTAGCGAAATAACACATCAAATACCAGCAGAGTCACTGCTCCAACTCCTCAGGAAGAGTAGTCGCTATTGGCTGGCCAAAAAGTCGCCAGAAGTCGCTAAATGACGTCATCGCGACGGGCAGTCTAGGCAAGGCAAGGCAAGTTTATTTGTATAGCACATTTCATGTACAGAACAATTCAAAGTGCTTTACATAAAACATTATAAGCAAAAGGGAGAGAAAAAAACAATTAGAAGCATGCTTCAGAATTAAAAGCATTTAAGATTAAAAAGAGAGAATACAGAGACGTGCGGATTTTAACTTTTTGAATAAAATCTACGTAAATGCAGCTGAGAACAGGTGGGTCTTCAGCCTGATTTAAATAAACTAAGTGTTTCAGCTGATCTGAAACATTCTGGGAGTTTGTTTCAGACATGTGGAGCATAGAAGCTGAACGCAGCTTCTCCATGTCTGGTTCTGACTCTGGGAACTGATAAAAGGCCGGATCCAGATGACCTGAGGGGTCTAGTAGGTTCATACTGGGTCAAGAGGTCACTGATGTATTTTGGACCAAAACCATTCAGAGCTTTATAGACCAGCAGCAGAACTTTAAAGTCTATTCTCTGATGGACCGGCAGCCAGTGTAAAGACCTGAGAACTGGACTGATGTGGTCCACTTTTCTGGTCTTTGTGAGTCTATGGCTACGTTCACACTGCAGGTCTTAATGCTCAATTCCAATTTCCAATTTTTTTGTCAGATCCGATCTTTTTGTGTGGCTGTTCACATTACATTTCTAAATGTGTCCTGTCGCCGACTGCAATATGAACAGCTCATGCTTCTGAAGTGACACGCATGCTCAGTTAAACATGAATGACATCACGCACATAACGGTGGTCATGGAAACCAATGCAAACAAACATGGAGGTTACCGGCATTGCGGACTCACGTTGAAAGCAATTTGTGGCGGCAGTCGGCAAATGTATGAGCGGGTTTTGTGACGACGGAGGAAGAAGACAAACGCATTTGTGATGACGTCTGTGTGTTGAACAGTAGGGGGTTATCACGCTTCCGCGTTCCGGTTTCCGGAAGTTGAAACATTTGGCACTTCCTCTTCCGGGCCATGTTTTTTTTTTTTTTTTTTTAACTTGTCCTGTCCAGCATCGAAGCAAGCAGAATGGAAATCTGATTGCTTTATTCTGTTGAACAGTTTTGTCTTTACCAAGCGGAGCTTTATGAACATAAGGCTCCACTTGATATCATGTTTATTCATTTTATTTTTTTATTTAAACATTTGTCTATTACACCATTCCATTTCATACTGCTGGGCCTGACAAGGGAGAAATGAAAGTTAACAGAGGTAATGATAGAAAGTGAAACAGAGAGAAAGGAGTAAGGAAGAGGAAGAGAGAGAGGGAGAGAAAACATGAATCTACTTACACAGTTCACTGGTACATCTGTACCGCGATCCCTAAACAACCAAGGTCTCTGTTGGAAAACAAAACAAGCAATCCCCTACAGGAGGACCTGCAGGTGGCTTAAATATCCTCAGATCATACAAACACACGCAGAACTACGCAGAGAAGAGGTACAACCTAGTCAGCGCAATGGGAAGTAGAGAAGAGGTACAACCTAGTCATCGCAATGGGAAGCAGTGTCACAGTGTCAACATGCATAATAAAGGGTGCTCCGTGGTGATACAGTCATGCAGATGCAGCCTCGTCTCTGCAAGGAGGAGGAAGCCCCGCAAGGCTCACGACCCAGGCCCCCAGCAGCAACCCAGAGGCCCAGATCCCAGCCCCCCCCCCCCCCCCCCGGGCCATGTTAACGACAGCCGTTCCTGCTCTGTTATACTGTTTAAATCGGATAAACTCCAAACATATTTAAGTTTTCATTCTAGACTGAAGTGATACGGGATCAAAAGCTGGATCAAAGCGATCGTATTTGCCGCTGTGAAGGGCCGAACTTTATAATAAAACACACGTTTGTTTGTCCCCGGTGGGGCACACACACCGGCACTTCACAGCATGCTAGCATTAGCCAGCTAACGTTTACTGACGTGCTTAACATTGTGCGTCTTAAAACACACAAACATCTGAAAATCGGGTCTGTAGCCTCCCCGTTTCCAGTGGAACAACTGGGGACTGCCAAGAAAGGAGACGCTTTCAGATGATTGTGTGTTTTCAGCCGCACAAGTTAGGCACGTTATCGAGCTGGCCAATGCTAACCTGCTAACACGACTGCGCAGTCTGCCGGCCACAAACAAACGTGTGTCGTTTTATTATAAAGTTCGGTCCTTCACCGCGGCGAATCGGTCGTTTAATCCACTTCTTCCTTAGCATCACTTCAGTCTGGAATGAAAACTTGGCATTGGCGTTTATCCGATTTACAAAGTTTAACAGAGTAGTAGCTGGCGGACTATTGTTAGCAGGTTAGCATTAGCCAGCTAGCGTTTACTGACGTGCTTAACATTGTGCGTCTTAAAAACACACAAACATCTGAAAATCGGGTCTGTACCTCCCCGTTTCCAGTGGAACAACTGGGGACTGCCAAGAAAGGAGACGCTTTCAGATGCTTGTGTGTTTTTAGCCGCACAAAGTTAGGCACGTTATCCGAGCTGGCTAATGCTAACCTGCTAACAGTAGTCCGTCAGCTACTACTCTGTTAAACTTTGTAAATCGGATAAACGCCAATGCCAAGTTTTCATTCCAGACTGAAGTGATGCTAAGGAAGAAGTGGATCAAAACGACCAATTCCGCCGCGGTGAAGGACCGAACTTTATGATAAAACGACACACGTTTGTTTGTAGCCGGCAGTCTGCACAGTCGTGTTGGCAGGCTAGCATTAGCCAGCTCGATGACGTGCTAACTTTGTGCGGCTGAAAACACACAAGCATCTGAAAGCGTCTCCTTTTTTTGGCAGTCCCCAGTTGTTCCACTGGAAACGGGAGGGTACAGACCCAGTTTTCAGACGCTTGTATGTTTTCACAAGCGAAAAGTTGGTAACGTCAGCTAACGCAAGCTTGCTAACGCTTAGCTGTAGTGTAGTCTGCATCATTGAAGTGCCGACTACAGACATACGTGCAACCTTGTTTTATTTTAAATTTCGGTCCTTCACTCTGACAAATCGCTTTCATCCACTTCTTCCTTAGTGTCTTTTCAGTCGGGAATCCATGAAAACTTAGGTACGGCTGGCGTTGTTTATTAGATGTACACAATGGAACAAAGCAGCAACATCGAGAGACTTGGATTGAGCCATTCCTGGCCCGGAAGAGGAAGCTTCAGATGTTTCAACTTCCGGAACGCGGAAGCGTGATAATCCCCTATTAGACTCTCTCTAAACTTTTAGATGCACATGTACATTGTTCAGTGGTTAAATATGAACACTTTATATTTTCCTGAAATTATAACCTTAAGTCGAATATCCCTAATCTTTTTGTGAGTAGTGTAATCTACTTAAATTTACTCTATTTGCAGATGACACAGTGTTCTTTTGTAATGGGTGCAATCAGCAGCAGCTTCTAGACAAAGTCGAACATCAAACTTCACATCATCCGTAACTGGTCTGATGTTAATGAGTTAACACTTCCTCCTTCCAAAAACTAAATGCCGTATAGTCAGTAATTGTACAAAAATTAATCATAAAAAAAATAAATTAATGATGGTACTACACAGGTAAGTTCAGAAAGTCAAATTAGATGTCATTGTTGATGACAATCTTAATCTAGAAAAATTCATATTGGCTATGTCAACAATGAAATGACTAATTAATCTCAAGAAGATCTAATCTCAATCAAGATATTTCACTTAAAGAGGATCTGCCTGATGAATTTAAAACCAAAAGATCCTCAAAA
Source organism: Atherinomorus stipes (assembly GCA_023101725.1). Lineage (NCBI taxonomy): Eukaryota > Metazoa > Chordata > Actinopteri > Atheriniformes > Atherinidae > Atherinomorus > Atherinomorus stipes. Next base: position 6,738 of record JALJCO010003833.1, read on the forward strand.
GCCTCGACATCATGCTGCAATCCAAAGAAGTTCAGAAAAAAATGAGAAACAAAGTCATTGAGATCTGATCAGTCTGGAAAAGGTTCCAAAGCCATTTCTAAAGCTTTGGGACTCCAGAGAACCACAGTGAGAACCATTATCCACAAATGGTGAAAACATTGAACAGTGGTGAACCTTCCCCAGGAGTGGCACGGCCGACCAAATGATCCCAAGAGCACAGCGACGACTCATCCAAGAGGTCACAAAAGACCCCCAGAACAACATCCAAGAACTGCAGGCCTCACTTGCCTCAATTAAGGTCAGTGTTCATGACTCCACCATCAGAAAAAGACTGGGGGGCAAAAATGGCCTGCATGGCAGAGTTCCAAGACCAAAACCACTGCTGAGCAAAAAGAACATAAAAGCTCGTCTCAGTTTAGCCAGAAAGCATCTTGATGATCGCCAAGACTTTGGGAAAATACTCTGTGGACTGATCGAGACAAAAGTTGAACTTTTTGGAAGGTGTAGGTCCCATTACATCTGGCATAAAAGTAACACGGCATTTCAGAAAAGAAACATCATACCAACAGTAAAACATGGTGGTGGTAGTGTGATGGTCTGGGGCTGTTTTGCTGCTTCAGGACCTGAAAGTAAATGTGGTAAATGGAACCATGAATTCTGCTTCTACCAAAAAATCCTGAAGGAGAATGTCCGGCCATCTGTTGGTGACCTCAAGCTGAAGCGGACTTGGGTTCTGATAAACTGGGGATAAAGTGCACTTGGGTTCTGCAGCAGAACAATGATCCAGAACACACCAGCAAGCCCACCTCTGAATGGCAAAAGAAAAAACAATTAAGACTTTAGTGGCCTAGGTTTAAGGGGCAATCACTTTTTCACACAGGGCCATGTAGGTTTTGGATTTCTTCCCCTCCCTTACAAAATAAAATTTTCATTTAAAAACTGCATTTTGTGTTTACTTGTGTTATCTTTGTCTCACATTTAAATTTGTTTGATGATCTGAAACATGAAGCATGACAAACATGCAAAAATATAAGAAATCAGGAGGGCGCAAGCACTTCACATAACTGTATATGGGTGTAGAAATGCGCAAACATGGCTTCAACCTCCCCACCAATTCCGTCCTTCTCACAGGAGCTGGTTCATTAAGTTCACATCTACGCTGGATTCTTACTTCCTTTTATTATTTTTATTCATTCTCATTGTTTATTATTATGCGTTGATGGTCTGAAAGGGCACATACAAATGCAATGTACTGTTATTATTAATATTATCATCATTATTATTTTGTTAATCATAACTATTATTAATTTTGAGGGCTTGAGTGGTCGTGGATAATATGAGGGATTGAAAAAGTGGCATGAGGAAAGGAATGGATACACAATAAGTCCAGTGTCTTTGAATAAAACTAATCCAAATTATGAAGGGGATTTGTGACATTTTTGCCCGTGTGTTGGCACAACCTACGTTTTATGCTTCATAATCATCTGAGTAGAATAACTAGTGGCTACAACATGTTTGTGTTGCTTTGTAGCAGCAGTCAGATATCGGCCTGTCCAGGTTTTGTGAACATCAGTTTATTGCAGTATGAAACACCGGCTGTTTAAAATAATCTTGTAGCCTGTTAAAAACACCAAAATGGATTTATTACTGGAAACATCACATGGAAGTCCCGTCAGAAAATCGGAGCTTGCGTCAGTGAGGTGAAACCAATCAGGACCAGGTTCTGTCAGCGGTGGATGCAGGACGCCAGGACCAGAATCTGTATCTTCCCGCCGGGTTGTTGCAGAGAGTCAAAGTGGAACAAGCCCGAAACCTCCACAGCAATAAAGTAGGGCCTGTGATGGTTGTGGGAGAAGACCTGGGGCCTCATTTATAAAACCAGGCATAGGATCCATACTAAAAGTTTAAATGCACAGAAAAGCTGAAAAGTAGGTATGCCAAAAAAAAAAAAATCTTATTTATAAAACCATGCCTACGCACACCTGCATGCACTTTCCCTTTATAAATCACAGTCCAGCTGGAAAGTTGCGCGGCAGGATTTGATTTATGACCCTCCCTCTCCACACCCACAATTAACCATGTATGGTCATGCAAATAACCTCATGAATATAAATAAGTATGATGGATCCCCCGCATTCCACGCTCAATCATGGCATCAACCAGACGAAAGAGGAAATTTTCAGTGACCGAGATCGAGGTGCTTGTTGATGAGGTAGGAGTGAGACGAGAAATTTTATTTGGCGGCCATTCAAGTGGAAAAACAAACAAAAGAAAAGCCACTGAATGGCACGCCGTGGCCAAGGCAGTCAGCGCAGCTGGCACAGAGCGCAGCGTACCAGAAATAAAAAAGTGGTCCCATCTAAAGGTGGAAGCAAAGAAAAAAGTGGCTTCGTGAAAACATATGGTTACGTTTAAAATTAAATGTTGAATATCCTAAATATACATGAAAATGTTAAATCTAACTTCACAACAGCTGCAGGGTAGTTTAATGAATGAAAAGTGTGACACTTAATCATGCTGCAAGGTTCATTTTCTGGGATGTTCTCAGCACTCCTTTGACTTGACTATGTGTTATTTTTACACAGGTGGCGGCTGGACCACAGACGAACCCATGCCACTTCACACTAAAGTTGCCTCCATTCTTGGCACAGCCAGCATGACTGGCATTGTGTCAGAGAGGGAGGGGGACAAATTTTGCGCAAAATGAAGAAAGTTGTAGGTTACAATTTTACCCGTTGTTTCCTCAGTCACTTTACAGTTGGAAGCAGTGGGCGAGGGAGGAGGAGGGGGAAGTTGGCACACTGGCTGCAGGCCCGTCTATAAAATCTTTCTCCCTTAGTTATTTCTTACGTCTGATATAGTATATCTCATGAATTTTTTTTATCTCCTCGTCAACTGGGCTACCAGCACTCCCCACCATGGTTAATGAAGTTGGTGACCATACTTTCAGGGAACAGCTATTCAAAGTAAGCAGGATATTAAGGATGTTAAATATTAAATGTGCAGTCTGTTGTGATGCAGCTCTCACGTTGCTTTCTTTTAACTTTCTATCATTCTTTATCCACCCGTTCTGTTTATAGCACATAACTATTGACATTGTATAGGGGGAAGGGATATCCTTATAAGCCAGTTTTAGCTTCTAGGAACCCCTATACAATGTTTTAATCACTTTTTGATGTGCAACTTCATCTTTAGATACAAGAAGCAACTGGTTCAAGAGGTGAATAGTGCTGTTGCAGAGGCAGCAGACAGTCTCAGCATTCTAGGTGCCTTGAGACAAGTGACCAGCCTGGAGGAGAAGGACTCCCTTGTACAGTCTCCTGCAGACTTCTTTGTCAATGGAAGGATGCAGAGTGCCCTGGACCAGTAAGTCCAGGGCAACAAAGATAACAAATTAACACAGACAAAATATTATTTATTAACAAAGGGTACATTAGCAGTAAAAATACATAACAGTGCTCTGCTATGTGGTGACATAAACAACGTAAACATAGATTTAAAGTGACAGGACAGCTGTAACTGTTTTACCGTTTATGATTATTGATAAAAAAAAAAAAAGACTGGACTGGAATACTGATGGGCCTAATTCATCCCATATCCCACCCAAATAATTAGTCAACACTGGAGCCGGTATCGGATCAGAGCATCTCTAACATAATGTAACGTTTTCCAGGTTTGTTGATGGCTTATGAAAACTTGGCCTAATGGGAGAGATGAGAAAGAATCCAGCTGCGTTCTACAACATGTTCGTCAGTGAGGAGAAGCCACTTCAGGGAAGGACCTATGCACTCTGTTTGAAGTGGACTTCTCTGTGCAGGGCAGCAACAGGAGAGCCAGAAACAACCTGACTATATGTTTGGCGCAACTGGTTAATTGATATCAAAGGTAAACAATTTATTGCATTTACAACTAGAAAAGCACTCACCAGCCCTCCGCCAGGCAGCCCATTTACCCGTAATCTGAAGCACCACCTGATGCGAAATCTCACAGATAATGTAAATATAACACATGTGGCATTTATTGGCATGGGCACCACTGCGTACACCCCCACCCCTGACAGTTTGTGTATTTGATGTACCCACATCATTTTATCATCACATATTAGGACACAGACGAGTATGAAGACATAGATGAGGTTAACCTCCTCGCTAATCATTAAAAATAAAAATTCTTGTATCCAGACGATGATTCGGATCAGCACCAAATTGTAACTATTTGTTACCTATGATAAGACACACCTCTGAAAATTTCAGGAAGATCCATTCATAGCTTTTAGTTCTTTGGAAAACAGACAAACCAACACAATGAAAACATGGCTACCGTAACCCCCTAGCGCATGTACTTCATAACTATAATGACTTGTGGTTATTTTGTTGTCCTGTGGGGAGGACAAAAATGCTGATGTCATAGTTGAAGTAACAAAATTGTGAAGTCTGCTCATGTGTACAATGGGTAAAACAGTTCCTTTAAATTTGTTCATACGTTTTTGTAATATTTTACCAAGAAAGTACTTGATTGTGTCATGACCGTGCAGAAAAAGGGTTTCAAAAGCTGACTTGCAAGTAAAAAGACAAGTTTATTGTTCTTAAGTTCAAAAATTCATCCAGGAGGGGAGCTCTTCAGTTTATTCAGTTCAGGCAACAGGATCTCGAAGACAGAAGATCAAAAGATATTGAAGGTTCTGGCAAAAAAAAAAAAAAAAAGAACATACAAATAGAAATGGGCTCAAAACCACTGAAAGAGTCGTCATCAGACTGGCGATGAATGACTGCAGAAACCAGGCTTTTAACTGGACAGGCTGATGGAATGATGAGCAGCAGCTGTGCAGCATTCCTGTTGAGCCATCAGAACAGCTGTGGAGAAAGAGGGAAGACAGGACAGCAGAGGACGCCAAAGGGGCAGGGTGGAGGCAGCCATGACCAATTGATGCTTTCATGTTGATATTTGCCACAAATTCTATATCAATCAATCAATCAATCAAATTTTATTTATATAGCACTTTTCATGCATAACAGCTTTATAGTGTGTGATTGAAATATCCAAATTGCGCCCAAGTAACAACTACCAAACAGAATAAATTAAATCAACATAACCAATAATAAATGTATACCAAAACAGCAATATAGCTAAAACATTAGAAATTGCACATAACTAGGTCAGACATCATGTGTAGATAGGTCATTGAAGATGCTGTCTTTGAGGATAATTCTTAAAAATAGTTCCTTGGCAAACAAGTTCACGTCCATTTCATGGTGGAGCGTACTATGAGGTTGATATTGCTTTAAACACACTGTATGTGTGTACTTCTGAATGGCACTATACAGTAGTCCAAACATGTTTTATATCTCTACTGCCAGATGCAAATTTGTCAAATTGGATGAACATTGGCATTTTTTTTCTTTGAAAGTTGATAGTAACTTTTACCAGTTTGAATTCTAACACAGTTCTACATTTTCATACTTATTTGAAAGATGAACATTTCTTTTAAACCTCAGGCCGTGTACTCCACCTCAATCAATGGGTGAAAGGCATCATAGATTGTTAGCTGTTTAGATATAATGAAATAACTACTATGAAGAGCTGCTGAGATTTATTCTAAATTTTAAAATGCAAGTGGAACAATGTCCAGATTGTACTCTTCATATTTATTATAGTCTTTGCCGTTCATTCTTTGTCATTGTACAGAAACCAGTTGTATTCGACGCATAGTAAAATGTTTTAAGAGGCTTGACTTGCTTCTCTGAGTTGTGCATATGCCATACGTTGTTTTCATCACTTTCTTGTGTTACAGAAGGAGAATGCAGTCCGGTCACCCCTGAGAATGTGTTGGAGTTTACCTCTGGAGCCTCAGCAGTGCCTTCGCTGGGATTTGCACAACGCCCACAAATTCAGTTCTTCCATGAGGACAACAAAATCTTTCCAGAGTGAAATACCTGCCTCACAATCCTCCGCCTACCCATAAAGGTTATGACCAGGGTTGGGAGCATTACTTTAAAAAAGTAATTAATTATCGTTACGAATTACTTCTCCAAAAAACTAATGGCATTAGTAAGAGTTACAGCTTTATAAAAAATAACTGATTACTTGGAAAAGTAATTCTCTTACTTTTAAATGTTCCATTTGACGTAACTTTAAATTAATCTTTATGTTGAATTATTCCTGATAAAAGTGAATATTAGATCTGACTAATAAATTAAATGGAAACTTTTCAGAGTAAATTACTAAGAAAAAACATGGGCTCTCAGACTGATGGATGTCGAGGCTTTGTCTCCTTCTCAGGAGAGGAGCTTCAGGTCTACGTAATTATTACAGCCTCCAGCCACCATGAAGAAACACGTAGTTTCTAATCAGCTTTTCTCATCATGTTCGTGTCTTTTATCTCTGAGGGAAAACTGATGTTTGTGATGATTCCAGTTTATAATTCTTCCCGTTTGCGCACGTTCGGCTGCGCACATTGACTCGGGTTTGCAATGACTGTCCATTATCATCATCATCAGTGTTTCTGTACTGCTCCGGTCAGATGAAGGCCAATCCAATGTGCAGAACTAGAGTAATATATCTGTAGTGTTAACTATTAACTGAATTTCGGGTCATGGGTGAAAGAAGTAATTCAGGGAACCTTGTTGCTCGAGCTACGATGCTGTTTTCTTCTTAAAGTGGATTCATAATCGTACTGCATCTGTGTAAGGTTGGTGACCCCGTCACCGCCGTATGCCCCGTCTAGGTCTGCAAAGGCTCAACATGAGCCTCTTCAAGCCCGACACTGTCCACTGTCTTCGCTCCGCCCCGATCCGCTCCAGTCCGTCTTTTCCGGCGGGCTGCAAAAACCCTTGCACACATGTTCCACCTGACTCCACCAGCACCCTCTCTGATCAGTCACAAAGCAGGCAGGGTAGCGAGATTTCCAACTTCACGCAGTACATGTAGATAAACAGCGGCAACAACAAACTTTTCATTCATTGCAACTTCGAAGGAGACATTGTGTCGTACATGCCAGGTTTTTGATACGTTTGCCGTCAATTGACAGGATCTGACGTATGGCGGCCTACTTTGTAGGGAGTATGTATACGACACATTTAACTACACACTTTGCCCATTTTCAAGTCACACAAGATGCAATATTATTTCATGAAACCATTTTTATTGAGATGCTACAATATGCCCAGTAAGTTTTATACACAGCAATCAATTTCTTCTGTGGTGGATGTAAAAAAAAAACAACTTTATAGACAAGTTTCACGGACGTTTCCGTTTTACTTCTGCAGTCAATTAACTTCTGCCAAGCGCTTCTGTTCGATAATATCTGCATTCATTTCCACTGAATAGTGATGTCTCTAAAATGGGAACATTCTCATTTATTTCTTCTAAAAGAACATGTTTTATTACTTCATCACCTGCTACGACACTGAACTGGGAGGATAAAATGATGAAATGACCTGATGTTACAACTAGCAATACATTTTTGTACTTTGTTGAGTCCTATGGTGATAAACAGGAACGCCACAGACTTACAGTGACGCAGTCGGCTGTGTGTTGATAGCGACACACACACAGCAGTTTAGTGTCCACAAAGACAAATGTTCAACACCGAGCCAGAGTCTGGATGATTCCTGTCAGAAGACTTCAGTGGTGGTTAAAGTGTATATATATATGTATGTATATATACATATATATATATATATATATATATATTTCTTCTTTTTTTTTAATATTTATTTATTTATTTTTTAAGTTAAGGAGAATGGAGAGTTTGAGGCAGCGGCTGCACCCAGTGGTCGGTCACGTAGCTGCGTGGCTGCCGTCCTATGGTGAGTTCGCTCAGTTTACAAGGTTCATATTTAACTGTGTTCACAAGCTGCTGCAGCAACGAACGGCACAAAATGTTCAAGACCACTTTTTGGGTTTAACGATGTCCACTTTTCAGTCGAGTTTGGGAGCTCTTTCTATGCGTGTTGTTGATTTGCGTATGTCCTCAGTGGAAAATATCCTGTAACCGTGGTAACCTCTAGGCAGAAACGAGCAGACATGGCGGCTCCCATGGTTTCGACTGGATGTTTCAGCTTTGCAACTTCCTCCAAATGGAATGGGGCGGACTGGAGCGGACTAGAAAGTAGAGGTGATCCGTATTTTTGGTGGAGGCCGACGGACCTGAACAGACGTGTCGGAGCAGAGCGCTGGCGGAGTAGTGGGCTGCTGCACATTGATTAAAATTTGCTGTGTCATGCGGGGCGGAGCAGAGCACAGGCAGTCGACAGAGGGGGTGACGTGCAGCCACTCTCAACAGAACACAGCAACTTTTTTTTTTTTACTTAAACATGAGTTTATGGAGAGGCACGTGTCTAGAGACCCAGATTACTATTGAGTATAACATCTTCAGGTATCTGTATTCATCTCCTCTCCGCGAAAGCACCAGCACAGTATAGTGCGACTCCCAACAAATGTAGAACTTCTGTTCACCAGGAACAAAAATGAATCTCACATAACAATAGTAACGCACTCAGTGAAGGCCAGTCACGGTAACGACGTTGTAATGACAGACATAATAATTAGTTAGATTAGCCCTTTACTGGAAAAAAATAGTGCCATTAGTAACGCTGTTTATTCTAACGCCGTTATTCCCATCACTGGTTATGGCATGTTCAACAAATATGTCACCGAGGGAATTCTGCAGGCCCCTACTTTTGGTGCTGTGTGAACAGTCTGTCAAAGTTAAGCTGTTAGGCTAAAGGAAAGAGGACTTCTTAAGTGTTGCACTTTACTTGGCTAATTTTATGTTCAAATTAGTGTTTTGCACTTTTCAGTGTGATGAGTTTGGCAATATTTTATAACAATACTCTTACAATGTTTTTATAACAACTGCAAACAATTCATTTGTAGTGTTTACAGAATTTTACAATGTTTATGACTGGAGTTTGAGCATAAAATGAACAAATGTTTTTTTTTTCAACCTTGACTTTTTAGTTCAACTAGTATGTGCACTACTGAAGCATGTCAAATTATCTTGCAAGTATGCATTTTACAGAAATACTCCAGAAATTAAAATGGATTTTTTTTTTTCATTTTTATCAAATTTCAGAGACATCACAGTAAAGCATCCCCATTTGAAAACTACTTTTTTATTTTTTTGCAAATGATTTTATTTCAGATGTTTCATGTTATAAAAGTCTAAAAACCCTGGATGAAGGAATCTTTCCTGGAAGCTTTTAAAATATACTGAATTGCAAATTAGAAGTATGTAACCAGTAGATTCTCAGAAATCAAATTACTTGTGCCATGTCATTCTTGATTTGGTTATTTATTTGTTGTTTTTTTAAGGGGGGGGGGGGGGGGGGGGGTCCATCCAGTGAAAAATGAATATTTCCGAAGCTAACATTCAAAGTCCCTGAGTAAAAACGGGTATTTTTAATTAGATATACAGGGTTATTACGTTTTCTGATGTCAAAGTCGAGCATTTTTAAAGTTGCATATTCAAGGTTTTCCAGCACCTTACAGTTGTGATAAATGACACATTTGTATACATGCTGAAATTGTGTTTTGTGTTTTTTTTTTTTTTCAAATGCTACAAACAAAGTAGCTTCGTGTGAGGGACTGAATTTAAGAATTATTCTTGAAAAATGAAAATAAGAAATGCCAAAGCTTTGTCAGAAGCTAAGGTTCTTCAAAGGACTATTTAGGATTTGATTTGATTTGATTTTTTCAGATCCCCATTAGCTGTGGCATGCCAAAAGTTATTCTTCCTGGGGTCTGCACCCCAGAGGACAGAGAACAGAAATAATGCAGATTTTTAATGCAGATTTGTTTTGCTTACCAGATGATTTTAAGTTTTGCATTTGTGGTTTTTGTAACTAAGGCCTGGGACAGAAGTCAGAGAGTGTATCCTATTTGAGTTTTGTACATGTCAAGAAGCATTACGTATTATGCTTCTTGGACAGTAAGGGTGATAAAAGGAAATATAACAAATTTTTATGTTTAAAAATGTCACCTGTCTCTAAGTAGACCTATTATGCAACTAATTTATTGTTAAATTGATGTCAAACTACTTTGATAAAGCATATACAGTAGACCAGCTCTACACCCTCTTCAGGATCCTGGAAGGGGCATGGGAGTTCGCCCAACCAGTCTACATGTGCTTTGTGGACTTGGAGAAGGCGCTCGAACGTGTCCCCCAGGGATTCCTGTGGGGGGTGCTCCAGGAACACGGAGTTCCGGACCCCCTTATTCAAGCTGTCCGGTCCCTGTACGACCGGTGCCAGAGCTTGGTCCGCATTTCCGGCTGTAGGTCGAATCAATTCCAGGTGAGAGTTGGACTCCACCAAGGCTGCCCTTTGTCGCCGATCCTGTTCAAAACCTTTATGGACAGGATTTCTAGGCGCAGCCGAGGTGTTGAGGGGATCCGGTTTGGTGGCCTCAGGATTGGGTCTCCGCTGTTCGCAGACCCAGGGCCCAGGACACGCTGGAGGGACAACGTCTCCCGGCTGGCCTGGGAACGCCTCGAGATCCCCCCGGATGAGTTCACGGCTGTGGCCGGGGAGGGGGAAGTCAGATATTTGTGTGTTTGCAGCCGCACAAAGATAGGCACGTCATCAAGCAAGGGGAGTGGGTAGCCTTGTGGTAGCGTCATGGGCTGTGGACCCAGGTTCGAGTCCCCCGACACGTCTCCTACGTGAACCACTGTGGACCCCTGAGCAAGGTCCTTAACCCCCACTTACTGCTCCCCGGGCACTTTAAGTAGCAGCCCACTGCTCTCTGGTACTACTGTACAGAGATGGTGAAATGCAGAGCCCTAATTTCCCCTCGGGGATCTTACCAGCATAACAAAAAAAAAAAAAGCTGGCTAATGCTAGCCTGCGAACACCAGCTGTGTAGTCTGCCAGCTACAAACAAACGTGCTGCGTTGTTTTATTATAAAGTTCAGCCCTTCACCGCTGCAAATCGATCACTTTGATCCACTTCTTCCTTAGCATCACTTCATACAGGAATCAATGAAAACTTAAGTTGGCATCTATCCGATTTACAAAGTGTAACAGAGCAGGGGCAGCTATTGTTAAAATGGCCCGGAAAAGGAAATGCCTCGATTCCGGAAAGTTCCGGAAGCGTGATAATCCCCTATTGAGAAACACTGGTATATATATAAAAAAAAAAAGAAACACTGGTATAGATACCTACAGATTAGAGATTATTTGACAAAGAATGTACAATGGAATTCAGGTCAGGACTTTGATAAGGCCACTCCAAAGTCTTCATGTTGTTGTTCTTAAGCAGAGAGAAATACTAAGACACCTTTAGTCAAAATGTATGATTTATGACCCCCAGGTGTCATTTATGACCCTGTGACGTCATTTATGACCCTTTGATGTGTTCTTCGTCCGATGTACGTCATTTATGGCCCCAAATGTCATTTATGACCCTGTGACGTCATTTATGAACCATTGATGTGTAATTTAAGATTTATGACATCCAGATGTCGTTTATGGTCCTGTGACGTTATTTATGATCCTTTGATGTGTTCTACGACCGATGTACGTCATTTATGACCTATTGTTGATTATATTTATGACATGCAGGTGTAGTGTAGGAATGTGTTGACGTGTTTAAGTCTTTGATGAGTTGTTTTTGTGAAAATACAATTAGATATCAAAGGTTCTTTTTAAAAGTTGCTGAGACTTTGAGGGTGTGTTTCTATGGGAGGTAAGTGAAGGTTGGAAATGTGAGACCCCTCACCCCTTTACAGCTGTGACACCCCTGTAGGGGCCCTGTTGTCAGTGTGCTTTAGCTCCTCCCAGGAGCTGTGTATTGAATTGGGAGATATCAGATGTCCTCCTCAGAAAGATTTGATCCAATCAGAATTTAACGTTATGCTCCTCCTCGTTGTCAGAAAGACTCAACCTCCTCCTGCTTCTTTCAGAAGATTTCATCAATTATTCTTTAAATGTGTCACTAGTGAGTGTTAGCAGTAAAAAACAGTGTATTTTCATGCATTGAGTTTGTGAGGTAAAAAACCTCCAGTTTGTTAGTGTATGAGAACGGTCATTTGCAAAGGAGAGTTTTCAAAGAGCTTCTTTCCACAGCCTGTCTTTGACAACGTCGTGAGGCTCCTCCTGCCTTCCACTCTGATTTGAGCTGAGAGAGGAGGAGGGTGATGGAGGGAAATTTAAAATAGAGTTCCATGTATTCCTTTAGATGTGGGTCTCCCTATCCTGTTACTTTTAAATGCTTCACTAACAACAAGTAATAAAAAGTCAAGCAGAGTTGACCATTTGTGTGGAGGAGAAATACCTCCACAGTCTGCCTGTGTAAGGAAGTTTGTATGCAAATGTGTGCCTCCACATCCACTTTCCTGTGATAAACCACCTCCTGCTTATCATCCAGCTCGGGGGATGATGTGAAAGAGGTCTCTTTTGACGGCTGAAGAGAGCAAGGGGGTCAGATGCGTCCTGATCAACACTTCTGATGTCTCCAGCTGTGTTTGATTGGTGGTCAGTGAGAGAGACTTTCCATTCAAATGCTTATTTTTGTCCTCCCTGTGTATCAAAAGCAGAGCACATTTGGTCTTTCTTTTCCAGCCTTCAAACTGATGGTATATAAACTTTATTAAATACACCTATTCTTAACAAGTTTTAAATGTGGTGCAGACCGTCATCATTCAGTTAGCTGATACATGTGCTTCACATAAAAAAACTCCTCTTGATTGTAAAGAATGCATTGAATTAAAGTTAATGGGAACAGGGGAAGAAGGTGCAAAGGCAGACAGATCATCAGTGCAGGTGTAAACCAAGCTGAAACTAAAGCCTTGTAAAATATAAAGAAAAACACCTCACCAATTAACTTGTTTTCACCAACTAGTTGATACTGTCAAGAGTTTCTGGCAGCCAAGTCCATCAGTGTTGATGCTCACCGAGGAGGTGTAAGGAGCAAGTGTGTTGATTCTAGTAGATTTTCTAAAAGGTAACTTGTAGTCATGCAGAAAACCTGTTCAAAACTACACAATATTTCTTTATCAAAGTGAAAGCACATCAACGATCTAATTTACCAGCACAACTCACATACAGTATCAGAAGGTTTCAGGTGAAGGAATACAGCCTTCACAGATTATGTTTAAGAACAACCAGAAAGAACAAGTTAGGGGTTGATTTATGGAATAACTTGAGCTATAAAATTGTGTGTAACAATAAATAAATAAAAACATTTGGAAATGATCAACTTCACAGGATGGAAAGGACTCATCTGTACTGTTTATTGTTGGAGGAAGACTTGTTTCTGTGAATTGCTTGTTATTGACTGGGTGCAAAGATTTTATATTTTTACTTCTTGCATACTGTGGTGCAGTACACTGAACATAGAACATTAATAATAAACATTAGAATAGTTATATGGAAAAAGGCCTCAAAATGTTTCTACTTTGGCCTGCTCCATTTTTTGGACCATAACAGGAAAGGATGAAAGAAAATTGGACAGAAAATGATAAAAAGTCACATTGGTGGCTCAACAAGAAAAGTGTTGCAGGGTCATGAGTTGACTGAAAAAGCTTCATGTAGTTTCTACTTGTGCCGCAGCTTTTTCTCCAAAGCCCTAATTGTGTTAATCTTGTCAAACACCTTCATGACACCCCGTCCCTTTGCTTTCTGTCCTAGGTGGAGTTTATGCTGATTGATTTACACATCAGTCTGCTGAGCTGCAGAGGTTTCTATTGAAAGGAGGTGATAAAAACTCAATATTCTTTTTTGTGGGTTAAACAAAAAACAGTTGTGGTAAATAAAAAGTCAAACTGTAGCAAAATCTGTGGTTGTGCCAAATTTACAATACCTACAATGAAAAAATAGTTGTTTTGTAATCATGTGTCAGTCAAAAAATAGCCCATCTTTTATCCATTAAGTGTCAAAAATCATTTACTTATTCTGAAAAATAGTTCAACAATTAAAAAACAACAAATAGTTTAACATTAGTTACAGTTCTTTGAAATGTAAACTGTATTTCATTTTGTTTCTACAGAGACTTTTAGCTTTGATCAGCAGGTTTTGATGAAATGTAGACAATCTGCTGATTCCTCACAGAGTTGCAGATGCTCGGACAAAGGGGTCGCAAATCTTTTTGTTTCTACAAACACTTGGATCCCCTGGGAAAGCTTCTTAACAAAATGTAGGATTCAGACTTAGAGATGCAGATATTTTTACTGAAAGGAGGTGTTAATATTTGTAGGTTCAACCCAAAACAGCTGTGCTAAACAAGTTTAATGTAACCAAGTGCTAACTTTGAGGCATTTAACATTCAGCAGATTGAACTTTAAGGGGGCATTTACTTACAAAAACACATTGACTTTGTGGAATTTATCAAGAAGTTAATACTAAATACAGATGCTGAATGAGGCATGGAATTTTATGAGTGGTGATGAGTAAAAGACTTTTACTGAAAACCGGAGAGGTGAAAACATATACCGTATACTAAATTATTATATTCTAGCAAAAAACAAAATTAAATTAAAAAAATAGTTCCATGTTTGTGTATTTTTGAAATAAAAGATATGATTGTTTTTTCAATTGTAAAAATAAAAAGTTTGTTTTAAATTTGTATAAAATATTATTTCTGGTGCTACATTTTTCATCTGAAACAAGAACAAGCTTGATTACTTAAAGTTCTGTAGAATATTTTTTCTGTTGCTACATTTTTTTCAACTGAAACAAAAAAAAAAAGTTTGATTACCTTTAAACGTTGTGTTGACTTTTTTTTTTATTAGGTGCTACATTTTTAATCTGAAACAAGAAATAGTTGGATCACTTTTTAATGATGTGTGAAATATTTTTTCTCTGGTGCTACATTTTTTTTAACTGAGACAAAAAGTTTGATTACTTTTTAAATTTGTGTAGAATTTGTATTTAGTGTTACATTTTTTTTTAACTGAAACAAAAACAGTTTGATTACTTTTTAAAGTTGTGTAGATTTTTTATTAGGTGCTACATTTTTTAACTGAAACAAAAAATAGTTTGATTACTTTTTAATGATGTGTAGTATATTTTTTCTCTGGTGTTACTTTTTTTTTTTTTAACTGAAACAAAAATAGTTTGATTACTTTTTAAAGTTGTGTAGTTTTGTTTTTTATTTGGTGTTACATTTTTTTTTAACTGAAACAAAAAAAGTCTGATTACTTTTTAAAGTTGTGTCGTATATTTATTTAATTTTAAAGCTACTTTTTTAACTTAGACAAAAATAGTTTGATTACTTTACAAAGTTGGGTTGAATAGTTTTGTTTTTTCTTTTTTGAGGGTACATTTTTTTTTACTATTCATTTTTTTTAAATTTTTGTTTTTTTTTAAATTTTGCTTTTTATGAAAGTTCTGTATATTTTGTAGACAAAAGAAAAACAAAAGAATCGATCTGTGTTTTCAAGACTTCTCGAGTTTAAATAAGCTGTGTAAACCATCAACAGCATTTTCATTTCTACTAATCTATGGATTTAAAGCTGTGTAAGGAACAATTCATTATGTGTTCACTATTATGTATAATCCTTAAAGGCTCTGTTGGTTTTGTATGTATGCATCTTCCCAAACGTCTATACAATAAATTAAGTATGGTAAAAATGAGTGTGCAGTATAAACGACACTCTAAAAAGACTATTTTGGCTGTAGTTGAAAGACTTACTTACATTGACCTACCTTAATCATTTTTTACTTTCACTCAGAGATTCAGTAAGTTCTTACAGTTCTAAAAAAAAAAAAAAACTCAACATATCTGGACCAAAGGCTCATGGGAAAAGCAAATTCAACAGAAATTAACCTTTTTTGATAGTTATCCTATAAATTTGAGTTATGTGTTTACTGCCATTGTTATGTTCATATTTAATTTCTGCTAGATAATGGATTTAAAAAGTCTAGTTTTAAGTGGAAATTTATTGTGTGCTCTATAGTCACTATTTTCTATCATCATTCAATGTTCTATTGTTTTTCTATGTATCTTCCTCAAACCTCTATGCAGTAAATTAAGTATGGTAAAAATGAATGTGCAGTATAAACTACATAAAGAATCTTTTAGATGCAGTATATTTAGCCCAGTTTAACACTGCTTTAGTGTAATTTACTGAAAGTTTCCACGTCAGTTTGTCATCTAACCATTAGAACTTGATTATCTATTGTGAATGTCTTTGCCCTTCAAATGTTTTGTCCTGATTTACCCCAAACCGTGACATTTAGTTAATTCCGTCAATCTCCTTCAGAACTAAATATATCTGCTGAAGTTTCACATCTTATTTTGGGATTTTTGTTTATTCCCGTTTCTACTACACTGACATACCATTTAAAACAACTATAACCTAGGATTTGTTTTTAAATATCTATAAGAAGACAAGAAATTATTTTGTGTGTCGTCTTTTTTACCTATAAAAATGCTAAATGCTGCCTGCAGTACTGGGCTACCTTGATGTTTTAGTCTAATAACTGAGTATCTTGCATAGGAACACTGAGTACCGGAATCGTCTGGTCACGGTTCCTAATCCTAACCACGATTCTGACTAACAATAATGTTATCTAACATCTACATATCCGTCTCGTAATCATGATACTGTCAAATAATCGTGGTGGTGAACTAAGATAATCACACTTCCCTTGTTCTCACAGCTGTCCTTCACCTACTTCTACATCCAAGAAAAGTCTCAACTGAAACTTGAGAGAGTCGCTTTCTCTGCACAAAAGCTATTTGGGCCAAATTCTGCAGGAAAAGTACGTCCACTACACTGTTTTGTTTATGTTTTTCTATGATCTTCTGCTCTGAGAAGCGTTTAATTGTGAGGATAGTTTCTGTTCTGATCCTCCTTGTGGGAAAACACAGGTGAATCTTTTAACATCTTGTAATGTCTTTATTGTTTATTCTTAATTACATTGTCATAACCTTAAGTGCGTCAACAAATATCGGTATTGATAAGGAGTATCAATGAGGGTATCGATAAAACCATCATGATTTGCATCTCTAATCTTGAGCTAGGATACATCGAGCTATTTTCTCGGCACATCAGTGCTTGAGTTTTACAATAAATTTGCAAATCATATGAGACCGCGAATAATACATCATTTACATAATAATAATATGTCAAAAAAGATTCAAAGCAAATTCAGATGCATTACATCAGGCACTTTACTCAATTATACACAGCAAACAAAAAGAATAACACAGTCATTTTTTGTCAAATACAACCCGTCCGAAACATCTTTTTTAAAAATAATATAAACCTGTTTTTAAATGATGATGTACCCAACAAAGTGCAAAGAATGCAAAACTTATGTGGCAACTGATTACTTAATAAATTTTAAGTTAACAAAACTATATTTTTTTAACTTAAGTTCCACTACAATAACTTTTCTGAGTAAAACTATTTGAAAGTTCTTTTGTCATGAATGTCACCATGTGACTGCTCTAACATGAACAGCTAAACAACAAACAGAAATTAAAAAAAAAAAAATTAAAATTAAAATTAAATTTAATTTAATTTAATTTAAATTATTTAATTTTAACTTTTCAAAGCAGCAGCAATTGTGACACATGGGCCTTGCCATGTGTCAACAGGAGGGATGGTATCTATCATCCAGCTCCATTTCACAACATATGGAATAGAATCATTCTTAAAAAAAATTTGTAAAACATGTCAAACCTGTGTTAGATACAACCCAAAAGGTAAATAGAGACAAAAGAGAGACCTTTCTCCTGCCCCTCTCCCCCTCTTACTATATACATACATGTCTTTCATTCAATATACAGAAGGTGAACCATAGAATTTTGTTGTGGTGTTGTTTTTTTCTTTCTAAATTGGGTTTTATTTATCCAAAGCATGCATAGCGGGGGGGGGGGGGGGGGAAAAAAAAAAAAACTGATGCATTGACAGTGGCAAAAGCCATTTGTAAAACCATCATTCCCAATCATGGCATCCCTCAGACCTTTTTCAGTGATAATGGTCCTCACTTCGTGAATGAAATAGTGAAAGCTATAGCTTCACACTTGGGCACTGAGCTGAAAAATCACTGTGCCTACCATCCTCAGAGTGCAGGATTGGTAGAGAGAACTAATGGCACTGTAAAAAGCAGACTGAGAAAATGCATGGAAAGCACGAGACGTCCATGGCCAGAATGCCTGGACTTAGTGAAATTGTACATGCATATCACACCAACACCTGATGGATTGACTCCATTTGAAATAATTCATGGCAGACCATACAGACTTCCCATATTCTCAGCTGACCTAGAAACAGCTGTTGAAGAACAGACATTGGCAGATTTTATGGTCAGAACACTGAAACAGAGAGAAGTTGCCAATGCAAATTTACTGCCTTCTGATTCTCCTCCCTCACAGGAAACTCCTCCCATCAAACCAGGAGACTGGGTGTTCATAAAGGTCATCAAACGGAAGAACTGGGCCGCTCCACGCTGGGAGGGACCCTTCCAAGTTCTGCTGACCACGCCCACTGCAGTGAAAATTGCTCAGCGACCTAGCTGGATACACCTCAGTCACTGTAAGTTGCAGAAAGTGTTAGACCCTTAGAAATTCAGGTTGGTGGGGAAGTCTGACTACAAAGGGGCCTCACCGTTTAGGGTGTGGCGTCTCAACGTCAGTGAAGAAACCAGCAGATCCCCTTCCTGACAGGCTCCTGAGGGTTGAGCATCTCTGTTAACTAAGCAGCAATGGGGACTCCACTATTCAGGTGGATCCTCTGCTGTGTTGTGACTGCAGTGTGTTTTGTCCTCTGGTACCGACACCACGAATCCCCGTCTACTCACCACACCAGGAGATGGACCTGTGGTGAGGCCTACAGTGACTGGATGTGGGACCCAAAACACCCTTATGAAACCAACACCTGGTACCGGTACGTTGTTCACATCATGAAAGAGACTAATTCTACAGGCTGCCATGTCTGCTCCAAACTGCCACCCTCTTCAACTCAAGTCCACCTGGAGGCCAGATGGATGAATGTCACCGAGGCCAAGTGCATGGCCACCGTGGCTGGAGTGGGCTACCAGCACAGGCAGGTCATTGTAAATGACACTGCCCTTCACAGCCCAGGACTGGCAAACGGCACCTGTGACAAGATGTTTTGGGCTAACCTGAATGTTACTGTTGCAGCCCCCCCCTGCTCCACAGGTGGCATACCTTTAAAAAGGAACAGTCTCAGAAGTACACCTGCTATACCCAAGGTAACCACACCCACATGTGCGACAAAGACGACTGCCCCAAAGGAGGATATTGGATGGGGGCTTTGAACGTCACAACGACTGTACTGAAGATAGGGCTCTTTCCTCTGGGGAGGGCTCCCCCACAAACCTCAGCTCACCTTCCAACGGCACCTACTTCATCCAAAATGGCTGGTGGCTGTGTGGCCATAATGTGTACTCCATGCTGCCTGTGAACTGGACTGGTGTTTGTGCTCCGGTGTGGGTGTCTGACCACACCTATAAGATCTACCTGCAACATCAACAACACCACCGTCTATGAAGAACTGTGCCAGACTTCAAACCTCATGACTCAATCTGGGCTGTAGCGGAGCCAGAGTGGGGGCAAGGGGGCGGTCGCCCCAGGGCCCACAAGGTCAAAGGGCCCTGTTTCGTGTGATGTGTTCATGTATAAAATGTTATAAATAAATTGTTTTAACAATAAAATGTGCAGTGTGTGCTAGGGTTGTCACGATACCAAATTTCTGTTTCGATACCGATACCATTTTGTATTTCGAAACTTTTCGGTACTTTTCGATACTTTTTTAAAAAGGTAAACCAAACTCAATATTTCTTTTATTTGTGTTATTGTTCTTGAAGTCTTTATTTTAAAATGATCAAATAAAGAAGTAAAATCTTCAATTTAAAACACAGAGAACCAGTAATATAAAGCAATGCCAAATTAAAATCAAAATCATTCTATACATGAAACATTATATGGACATAATTAAAAAATAAATTGTAAAACTATCTAAATGAATTGCATATTGTAAGGCTTTTGTAATATATTTTTTAATGTGTTTCAAAATGTTAATTTATTTAATGTTGTGTCTCAATAGTTTATGATATGAAACATTAAATGGGTATGAGGTAATGTCTATAAAATCATGTTTGTGTGACTGACTTCATTATAACATCAGTCACGTTGTATTTATAATCATGATATGGGGGGAGTGGCTAGCCCAGTGGTAGCGTCGTGGGCTTGGGCGCGGAGGACCCGGGTTCGATTCCCCGACACGACCCCTGGGTGTACCATTGTGGACCCCGAGCAAGGCACCAAACCCCCCCACCAACTGCTCCCCGGGCGCCTCAAGTAGCAGCCCACTGCTCTCTGATACTCACAGTACAGACATGGGTAAAATGCAGAGCCCTAATTTCCCCTCGGGGATCATACAAGTATAACAAAATATATATATATATATATAATAATTGAACATATCAGTCAGTTCATCTCTGTCACCATTTTTAAACATTTTAAGGCTGTTATAACTTTGAAGAAAATTAAAAACGTATTTATTAACCATTTATGTGTCGTATGTAGGCTTCTGTAGGTTTCTACTGGGCTGGAGGAGGTTTTGTGTTTTTTACTTTGACATAACTGAACAACATCAGCACCAGTTGTTCCTGACTGAAGTCACTAAGTCCGCGTAGTTTTCCTTTAGAGGAAAAAAGAAAAGATGAGGGCTTTGGAAAAGCCCGTGTTGATAAAGTTGGGGCTCAAAGTACAGTTTGGAAGTATTACGGATTCAAAGCTAATGATGAAGGCGAGCCGTTGAACACTGAAGCACTGCAGTGAAAGCGATGCTACAAAGTCCGTCTTGCTAACGGAGGCAACACTTCAAACTTCAGGTATCCGCGGCAGCGTCCACTCGCCATGAACCAGCCTATCTGCTACCTGGAGAAGGTTCTATCTGCGGCTCGCAAGACAGGGGCGTGTCGTAGAGTGGGCGTGTCGTAGTGTGACGTTGCTCGATGACACGCCCACCAGGCCAATGAGAGCACGGTAAAATCTAGCCCTACCCCTGACCCTTCCCCTAAACCTAACCAGACCCACCCACAATGCGACACGCCCACTATAGGACACGCCCACTGGGTTGCAAGCCGCAGATAGATACACTTGGCTACCTGACGTCTCCTCCTCCTCCTCAGTGAAGGTGCTTTGCTGAGAGCCGCATCATTAACTACGTCACACTCACTGCTAGCCTCGCCGCTCTTAAAGAGACAGGCTCCAATTTACCAATTTAGCTGCGTTTTTTTTCTTTTTAAAGTACCGTTTCTTTTTAAATGCTGGTATAGTACCGTTTTAAACGCTTTAGTATTGTGGTACTATACTGGTACCGGTATACCGTGCAACCCTAGTGTGTGCGTGAAGGTCTACTGCTTCAATAGGCCAATTCTTGTGTTACGACTGTCCGTGAATGCATCGGAGCTGTGAGCCAGCGGTGATTGGCTGTGTTGCATTAACTTTTTTTTCTTTATGCGTGATCTGAACTCTGGAGGGAAGCTAAACAGCAAAAATGGAGAAGAAAAAACATCAATCTGGCTCATTCAAACTAAAGGTAAAAGAGAAACTGGTTGCTTCTTGTCATCCACTTACTTCCTACTTTTCATCAACACCACCATGGCCGTGAGAGCCCAACATCACTCAGCCCACTCAGTCAGCCAGTGACTGAGGCTAGGCTAGCCGCTAGCGGTACTACTCAAAGCCCGCCATCGGAGGAGCACCAGGAGCCCTGCTGCAGTCCAACACAAACGCTGCTGGAACATTTTGTGCCACCAGCAGCAGCCGCGGTCAGCAGCTGGTAGCACCGGCGAAGACCCGGCGCATCTGGTAGCCACCTCGGCAGCTGTAGAGGAGTACCCGACAGACCCATTCTTGTTTCGAGACCACCCTCCCACCCCTGAAGTAATCCGGGCCCTGGCTCTCATCGGGCATGGACCCTGTCAGCCTGGTTTGAAGGACAAATATGAGAAGTTTCCAGAAGGACGATGCTTTAACCCTGTCGCCATCATTTGGGAGTTTCAGGCATCGTGGAGCGACAGTGGCTCATTTATTCATCCAGACCAAACAAGCTGTTTTGCTTCTGTTGCTGGCTGTTTGGCAAAAAGACAACCGAAAAGTCTGGGAAAGCTGGGGTGACCCATGCACAGGATTTTCAAAATTAAAAAAGGATTATGGAGGAGTCGACTAAACTGCGACAGCCAGCGCAGAGAGCCATTCGTGAGTAGGTATGTTTACACGGAGACTTTTTTTCCCTTTCGGTACGAAATCATACTGATTGAGGATTTCAGGGCAGCTGTTTACATGGGAACTTATTCATTCTGATCTGGCGTGTACATGCGCCAATATTTATTCAGAATAATCCTGTCTGACATGCGCAGAATGATGTTACATCACGTTATTTAATAAAGACAGAGGTATAAAAACTGATCGTCACGGTTGTGGTTTCTGCAGGACTTTAATCAGCAGCTGATCCTCATGCACTCCTACTGCAGAAAACCAAGAGGAAAAGGCGTAGAGACAGCGTTTGAGTAAAAAAACAAACTTTCTTTTGCTGTCCATTGAATTACGTTGTTCACAGCCATCTGTCAAAGTGAGGAAACGTCACTCGTCGCATGTTTACGTCTTGTCGAAGCATGCGCTGTAAGAGCGCAACCTCACAACTTTCCGATTCAGCGTTTACATGATACCCCGTTCGGTTTGGGGAAAGGAATATTCTACCCCCGTGAAACCGAATAAAAAATTCGATCGGTTCAGCACTTTTCCTTCGGAAAGAGGCGTTTACATGGATTATTTTCATTCCGAAAGAGCTTTTAAACCGAAAGCAATCTATATATTTGGATCCATGTAAACCCAGCTGTGTAAACTTCAAAAATGATCTCTTTCTCAAAATGTTGTAGTCTTGACCAACTGTCTATTGAATGTTCTTTGTATTGCTGTTAACTATAACAGACCTCAAGCTCTGCACACGTCACAAGGTGTGTTGCAGCCGGGCAGCTCATAATACCTGCAGGACACTGGTCCTCAAGGACCGGAATTGGGGGTCCCTGGTCTAAACTTTCAGCACCATGGACAGCTGACACTCTGAGATCGACACCTGTCAAGTGCATGTGTGTGTGTGTGTGTGTGTGTGTGTGGGTGCACTTGTGTACCTATCCAAGTGTGGACTGTTGTGTCGTTACACATTCACCAACAGGGGACCATTGAACCAACAGGGGACATTTTTAGGTCCCCTCTTGGACATGCTTTAAATCATGTCAAAAACATGTTTTAAACCATCTGGAGAATTTTTTAAACTTTTTGCCAACAGGGGACCTGGATGTGTGTGTGTGTGTGAGGCAGTGTTCAGCAGCACCACTGCCGGCTGGGGAAGAAATTTCAACGACCCATTCACACACGTCGCTTTTTACACACCCCAATTAGCATGCCAATAGAGGCCTTTCAGACTGTAGAGTGGCTGACAGACTGACAGAAAGGCTATCTAGTGAGCAAGCCAGTGTCTTGACCAGTTTATTTGTAACAACATATAAAAGCTTTGTTTAATGAAATGAAATGAAATGAAATGAAATGAAATGAAATGAAATGAAATGAAATGAAAAATACTTTATTCATCCCCGAAGGGAAATTCAGTATTGTAAAAGCTCACTTTTTTTTTTTTTTTTTTTTTTTTTTTTTAAATAAACAAAAAGTCAGTTAGTCTTGTTCTTTAGGGTGATGGTTGCTGGCAGGAATGAATTCCTGTATCTCTCCGTCCTACAGCGAACTTGACGCAGCCTCCCACTGAACACACTCTGTTGATTCTTCACCGTGTTGTGGAGAGGATGGGAAGTGTCCTCCATCATCTTCATCAGCTTGTGAAGCATTCTTTTGAACGATCAGCTCCAGCGGCTCCAGAGTTATCCCCAGCACAGAACCAGCTTTCTTGATCAGCTTGTTTAGTTTCTTCAAGTCTCTGGTACTGATGCTGCTGCCCCAGCAGATGGCTGCAAAGCTAATTGCACTTTCTACCACAGACTTATAGAAGATATGCAACATCTTTTTGCAGACATTAAATGATTTTAGCTTCCTTAAGAAGTAAAGTCTGCTCAAACCTTTTTTGTAGATGTAGTCACAGTTGCATTTCCAATCAAGTCTGTTGTCCAGCTGAACTCCAAGGTATTTGTAGTTCTCTACCACCTCCACCTCCTCTTCCAGGATGTAGACAGGACTATGCTGCTTATTCTTGCTCCTCCTGAAGTCAACAATCATCTCTTTAGTCTTGCTGGTATTTAAGATGAGCTGATTGTTACTGCACCATTTCACAAACTGATTGACAAGTTCCCTGTATTCGGCTTCTTGTCCATCACTAATACACCCCACAACAGCAGAGTCATCAGAATATTTCTGCAGATGACAGGACTCAGAGTTGTACTGGAAGTCTGAGGTGTACAGTGTAAAGAGGAATGGTGAGAGTACAGTCCCTTGTGGTGCTCCAGTGCTGCTGACCACCATCTCAGACACACAACCTTTCAGTCTCACAAACTGTGGTCTGTTTGTGAGGTAGTCGTAAATCCAGGTGGTTGTGGAGGGATCCACCTGGAAGTTATGGAGCTTCTCACATAGCAAAGCAGGCTGAATAGTATTAAATGCACTTGAAAAATCAAAGAACATGACCCTCAAAGTGCTGCCTGACTGGTCCAGATGAGAGTGGGCTCTCTGAAGCAAGAAGATGATGGCGTCTTCAACCCCAAGCCCATTACGATATGCGAACTGTAATGGGTCCTGAAAGGTGTTCACTTGCTTGTTGAGGTGAGCCAGTAAGAGTCTCTCCAGGACTTTCATGATGTGAGATGTCAAAGCAACTGGTCTGTAGTCATTTGGTTCAGCTGGTTGTGTTTTTTTAGGGACAGGAACAAGACAGGATGTTTTCCACAGCACAGGAACTCTGTTCTGTCTCAGGCTGGTGTTAAAAAGGTGCTGGAGAACCGGACATAGTTGTTCTGAGCAGGTCTTGAGAACTCTGGGACTGACACCATCTGGACCTGCAGCCTTGTTCCGGTTCAGTTTTTCTAGTTGTTTCTTGACCTGGTCACATGAGACAGTCAGGCTGGAGGTGGAGGCAAAAGAGGTCTCAGGTTGTCCTGATGTGGAGGGAGATGAGGCTGTGTTCAGGTCCATGACTGAGGTGCAGGGTGACAGAGTGGAGGTGGGACAGGAAAGCTGTGGGCTCATGGAGGGTGTGTGGAATGTTGGGTTGTCGGCAGGGGGGGAACTGAACCTATTGAAGAACATGTTCAGTTCGTTAGCTCTGTCCAGACCTCCGTCAGTCTGGTCCCCCTTTAGCTTGAAGCCAGTGATTTTCTTCATTCCCGACCATACATCCCTCACGTTGTTCTGCTGGAGCTGGCTCTCCAACTTCTTCCTGTAGTCCTCCTTGCACTTCTTAGTCTGTGTTTTCAGTTGTTTTTGTGTGGTCTTCAGTAACTCCCTGTCTCCATCCCTGAAAGCTTTCTTTTTGATGTTCAGCAGCTTTTTCAGGTCACTGGTGATCCAGGGTTTGTTATTGGGGAAGCACCTCACTGTTCTTGTTGGAATGATGCTGTCCACACAGAAGTTTATGTAATCTGTCACACACTCAGTCATGGTGTTGATGTCATCTCCATGAGGTTCACAGAGGACATTCCAGTCTGTGGCCTCAAAGCACCCTCTCAGAGCATCTTCAGTCTCAGTAGACCAGGTTTTAATTGTCCTCCTAATGACTGGTTGCTGCTGAACGATGGGCTTGTAGGTGGAGGTGAGAAGAACCAGATTATGATCAGATCTTCCTAGAGGAGGCAGGGCAGAGGAGCTGTATGCATTCTTTGTATTTGCATAAAATAAGTCCAACATCTTATTTTCTCTGGTGGAGCAGCTGACAAACTGCTGGAAAGTTGGCAACGTAGCAGAGAGGGAGACGTTGTTGAAGTCTCCAGAGATCGCTATGAATGAGTTTGGATGCTGTGTTTGTAGTTTAGCCACGACGGAGCTGATGACATCACAGGCTGTCTCTGGTGCGGTACCTGGTATTATATAAACCGCTACCAGAATAACACAGGCAAACTCTCTGGGTAAATAATATGGACGGAAACTCACAGCTAACAGTTCAATGTCTCTTGTGCAGATCTTCTCCTTGACAGTGACGTGTCCTGGATGACACCAGCGCTGACTGACCAGCACTGCAATTCCGCCTCCCTTCCGCTTCCCGCTGAGCTGTATATTTCGGTCCGCACGGACCGTCTTGAAGCCGTGTACAGACGCATTACAGTCCGGGATGTGTTCATGCAGCCAAGTCTCGGTGAAACACATGATACTGCATTCTCTGTACTCTTTCTGAGACCTTGTTAGCACTTCGAGCTCGTACATCTTGTTAGCTAGCGATCTCACGTTACCCATCACAACAGTTGGAAGAAACGGTTTAAATCTCCACCGTTTTTCTCTCTGCCTTACCCCTGCCCTGCATCCTCTTGTCTTTCTCCTTAACTCCACTGGGATTTGACGTGTTATTTCGCTGAAAATCTTGATTTGGGAGAGTTTTAACAGTTGATCACGGTGGTAAACAATTTTTCCGTTGCTATGGATACACATCATAACAAGCAGTGAAAAAAGCCAATATACGAGGAAAAAATCTCCCGAATTGCACACCGTTGAAACCAGCATAAAAGGAGGTATAAGGAGTATATTTAAGTATATTTAATTATATATATATAAGTAATTATATATATATAAGTAATATATTATATATATAATATATTATATATTATAATATATATATATTATTATTATTATATTATTATTATAATATAATATATTATATATATAATATATTATATATATATATATATATATATAATTAATTATATATATATAAGTATATATTTGAGTATATTTAAGGTATAAGGAGGTATAAGGTATAAGGTTTAAGGAGGTATCTTAGATATAGTACTTGAAAAAAATATAAAAATTTTAGATAAAATGATCATAAATAAGGTGCTTTCTTTCTCTGTATTTTAATTAATCAATTAAACTAATTTATCCTTTTTCTGAAGTTCCCAAACTTGACTACTTCAAAAAATGTTTCAGTCAATTTTAAAATTAACATTTGTCCTTCATCTTTATTTAATGGAGTGCATTTCATTTGGTAATTTGTATTATGGGAAAACATTTCCTCTATG
>JALJCO010003834.1:0-97476 GCA_023101725.1 Atherinomorus stipes
TATTTATTTGTTTCTAAAATTTCTTTATTTGTTTCTAAGATTTCATTATTTGTTTCTTAAATTTCTTTATTTGTTTGTAAGGTTACTTGATTTGTTCTTCAGATTACTTTGTTTCTAAGATTACTTCATTTGTAACTTGAAACGCTGAATGTGTCTTCAGTATGTACGTCTTTAGGGCATTGTGGGGCTAGGTGTGCAATTAAATCATACGTCTAAGCGCATACAGTAACATGGTTAGCACCCCCAAAGCACCTACAATATATTCAGGCTGGTACCACCATTGGTTTCTCTGCGTCTCGTCTTCTTTCTCCTTGTCCCGTTTTTCTTCTCCTCATCTAAAAGATTTTTGTCACGTAGAAGGTTCTCTTCTTTTAACTTAATCTCATTTTCTCGCTCTTGCATTTTTTCCCTGCTTCAACTGAATCTCATTTTCTTGCTTCTCCTGCTTGGCCTTAATAGCATCTTCTTTTTCTGAAAGTTTAATTTCTCTTAACCGAATCTCATTTTCTTGCTTCTCCTGCTTGGCCTTAATAGCATCGTCTTTTTTCTGAAAGTTTAGTTTCCCTAAACCGAATCTTATTTTCTTGCTTCTTCTGAATTAAACACATCTTGCTCATAATTGCTCTTAATTCATCTTCATATGTAGATGTCTCTTCGTTGAGATTTCTTCCGGCCTGAATTGGCATGTCCGCCTCCCCGGCGGAAACCTCTATGGGACTTGAGCTTTCCTGTGTAAGGTTAGGCTTTCCCATTCATCAGAAGAGCTATCTCTGTTTTCTGATTCCATTGTAATCTAAACTGTACCTTTGCGATAAATGTCTCCCAGATGCTGCTATTGCCTCTATATGAAAAAAAAGATTAGAATATTCAGCTTTGTTACATCATCAGTGATGTCACAACATCAAAGGACTCCAGAACTGCATCATGTTTCCATGGTGATTAAGTCCTGCTTTAAAGGTTGAGACAGCTAATAGGGAGCCGAAGTCACGCCCCTCTACTTCCGCATCATGGGACCTAAGAGACGAAAAAAATATGAATGGAAGTCAATGGGAGAAAATAATTATCTTCTGGTTCCAGTTGTTCTCTGTCCTGGATTCCAGATATGTTGGTTATGGATTTAAATGAAAATTTTTCGTGCAAAGAAAAAATAAAATACCGCGAAGATTTTAGATAATTTCAGGATTTATTTGAAGCCTCTGTGTGGACAGAGGTATTCATTGCATCATACTTTTTTACTTTTCTTCCCCCTTACGTTATCGTTTGTGTTCCTTTGCTGTCCATTCTCCTCCATGTTCACCTGTCCACCGGTGTGCCTGTGCTAAAATTGCAATGTACTCGCATGGAAGTCAATTTGGCGCGCTACGGGTCGTTCCATCTGACTTTTCCGTTATATATCAAAATAAGAGTCAACCAATCATTTAAGATTACGGTGCACTCCATTTTCTAAGGTTAGCTAGCTCTCTTAATAACCTCCAGAAGTGTTGCACAGTTACTGAGGCTAACTTTTTAATTCTGCCAAAATAGAGTGAATAGCATTGATTTTGGGTTTACCTCAATATAATGCAAATAATCGCCCCAACAGTTATTCGGAAAATGGGTTATGACCCCAGGCGTTTAGGTCGCATTGCGTCCGCGGTGATTGATTGCGGAAATGACGGCAGTACAAGATAATAAAAACATTTATTAAGCACTGACGTTAACAACACCAAATTTGATATCAAATCAATTTTGAAATGATTTACTTGATACCACAATTCCTTAAAAAACAAACAAACAAAAAACCTAGGTGCAGCAACGATGGGTGTTTTCACACATACTACTGGTGGGATACAGTGGTACCTCCGCCCATTCATGAGAAAAAGCTGACGTTGACTAGTTTCTACTTAAGACCAGCGGTTAGACACAGTCTCGCATGCTGACTAGTCTTGTAAAAAAGAACACATTTAGTTTAAACTTACCTGCATTCCCGCTTCTATACACAGAAGAACCCCTGAACGGCCTTCATGTCTGCAGTTCAATGGAAGTTTCCTGTCCCGCTCCCACTCACTCAAAAACGCGGCCTGACGCATGCGCAATTTGAAGCAGACTCATGGTTTTAGGGTATATTTTACTTAATTTTTCTATGTAATGATTGTTACTGTTAAATAATGGGTAGCACATGTATAATTTACCCAATATTTTATCATTCTTTGGCTGACTGCAATAATCAGATACATTTTATATGATTTTTATAGACTATATTTACCACTCTCAAAAATCACTTCTCCTCTTTCCTCACACCAGAACAGCCCACAAGAGCTAAATCCCGAAATTGTGAGATTTCGATTGGCTCCTTCAATTTCGTAACTAACAGGCTTTTAGTATCGGCCAGCCTCTCTCTGACACACCTACGGACTTCTGTCGACACTGGACCACATGCTCCACTCCACAATATGTGAACGGGGGAGGACTTGTGGGATTTCCAGTTTGCATTTTTTCGGCTTTTAAATCATTACATTTCCAGTTCAAATTACACAAAGTGCCTTTGCCATTATGATATAAAACATGTTAAATAAAAATTAGGGATGTCCGATCCAGATGCCGGCATCGATACTCGCTCCCATACTGATGTAGGCTTCTCCTTACTGACACATGGACAAATAAAGATGGCTTCAGGAGGTCTAGAATTGATTATTGGCTTCTTTCTAAGTGTCTAATAAACAATAATATCTCTACTGGTGCTCTTGTTTGCCCCCTGAAGCAAAAGCTGAAAATAAGTTTGGCCATAATTGGGAATTATGCAAATTTGAAATTGGCAAATTCTTGAGACAATTTGGTCGTAAAGTGGTAAAAGATAGAAGGGCATAAGAAGTTGACATACTCTTTAAACTTTCTTATTTTAGTCAACAAACAAATTTATCAGACAATGACAAATGTGAATACCTCAGACTTCAAAATAAACTGGAGGATATGTATAAACTTAAGGCTGAAGGAGCTTTTATAAGATCTCGCAGTAAATGGATAGAAGAAGGGGAACAGAATTCTGCATATTATTTTAGCCTAGAAAAGTACGCTCACAAAACCAAATTGACCAACTTAGAATTAATAATGAAATAACAGATGATCCTAAACAGATAGCAGAATACTGTGCTAAATTCTATGAAAACGTTTATAAATCAAGGTACTGTAATATTTCTGCTTCCTCTTTCCTGGACTCCATTTATCACTTCAAAACCCTTTTTAAAAAAAAAAAAAAAAAATGAACAAACTTTATGTGAAGCTCTTATCACTTCAGAAGAAGTTTCCCAAATCATATCCAAACTTAAAAACAATAAATCTCCAGGAAATGACGGCTTAACTTCTGAAATTTTTAAAAGTTTTTCAGAGCAATTATCACCTTTTTTTAACAGAAGTTTATAATGAAAGCATTGTTAATGGTTCTCTCCCCTCTTCAATGACTCAAGGTATTATTTCTTTAATTCCAAAACTAAAAAAGAAAAAACATAAAAAAGATTCCTCTCTCTCTCTCAATTGATAACTGCCGCCCTATTACTTTACTGAATAATGATTATAAAATTCTAGCTTCACTCTTTGCCAACAGGATTAAAAATGTTTTACACTCTATCATTGATGAAACACAATCAGGCTTCATGAAAAATTGACATATTGTTAATATCATACTAGTGTTAGACCTACTGGACTACAGTGACCTTATTGACTCAGACAGCTTTATCTTATTTCTTGACTTCCAAAAAGCGTTTGATTCTGTAGAGCACAATTTTATTTTCAGAGTCTTAGAAAAATGTGGTCTTATAGTCTTATGTTTCCTTTGTTCAATAATATTTCACTTTATGTAATATATTATTCACATTAACTCAACACAAGAAAAAAATATTTAGCTGAATGCAGTGGTTTAAATAAAAAGCTAATAATATTGGATGGAAAATTTACATGTAATTAATTTCATAAAGCCAACCGTTTGGGTTTGATAATTTTTCTCAGTGACACTGCAGCTAGCTGGCTTTTCTTTAGTTGCGATCTGTCTTATAAATCTGTTAAAAAGCAATTGGCCGCGTTTCCCAGATTAGTTAAGACACTCTTAACGCTGAGGTCCTCCTTAAGTCACTTCTTAAAGGTGCCTTGTTTGGACGTTGCGTTTCCCAGATGCGCTCTTAACTTAGTAGCTTCTTTATTTTCAGGAGCGGCCAGACCCACTCTTTCGACCCTTCTTTAACGTTCCCCCCTGCTAAGGGAACAACAGGCCCATCTACTGGTCACTTTTGGAAACGACACTATTTCCCGTGAAAAAAAAGTAGAAAATGGAAATTATTAAAAATGGACCTATTCACGGATCAGTTGTTGTATTGAGTCATGTTTTCTCACTCATGTCATAATGTCAATCATCTATGATGGAAGAAAACTGTAGTTACCGAGTGAATGACAGAAAATATTGTGGTTAAGTTTAATCATTATGGCAAGATAGGCCTCCCTATACTTAGCTTACGTTAGATAAAGCTGTGGGTATCAACCACAGAAACAAAAACATTGCGGTAGGAATTGTACGCAAATTATACGTAATCTATGAGGACTCACGTCATATTTACGCATTTGTCAGCTGTTCATGATGAGATGCACCTGCTTCGCTCAATAAAAGCATGGCCATTTACGCATACCCGTATCAGACCCGCATCAGATGTCTGTGCAGAGAACCAAACCAAACCACCCCCTCCAGTCACCAAACCCCCCCCTCCGGCCACACTTTGATATTGAACTATAAAACACTTCAGTACCACCCGAACCACCTATTTAGGTCCCCCTGACTACCTTTCTCTGCCAACCTCAGCACAAAGGTCATGTTAAAAATCATAGGTGGCACTGGGCAGTGATTCAAAAATGGCAAACACAACCTCTCAGTGTAGTATGTGGAGCATTCCCATTACTTTGCGTTTACGCAGGCCTTTGAAGAATTGGGCACGAGTGAGTGGCAGAACAAGCCATTCTTTATTAAGTCACGTCAACCATTTGCAGGATTACTGTTTGTTGAATGCACGTGCGTCATCCTGGACGCACACTTTACGCACCAGATACAGTATGTCGCCCATTTACCAAATGCTGCCATGTGGAGCTCATTTAACATAAGATGTGTGTAGGTGATTACATCCTCCAAGATTTCCCCAGACAACAGTAACCCAACAAAAAGTTTTTGAAAGTTTGGTGCATATCGTTTTTGGCTGAAGCTTGTCAGGAGTTCCAGGAGTTGATCTATTTTTTTGCGAACAAGAAAATGTTACCCTTTTTCAGTGTTTCAATCACCTAGCCACCGTTTCCCGATTCTACTACTGAGCATCGA
This sequence comes from Atherinomorus stipes, assembly GCA_023101725.1. Taxonomy (NCBI): domain Eukaryota; kingdom Metazoa; phylum Chordata; class Actinopteri; order Atheriniformes; family Atherinidae; genus Atherinomorus; species Atherinomorus stipes. The sequence goes on from JALJCO010003834.1 coordinate 5,330, forward strand.
TATGACACACACGCACGTTTCAGGAATCCTCTTGGTGGGGTTCCTTCAGCCATTACGTCAACAAATAGCGTCAGAATGACCATTATTTATAGGGCATCTGTAAATTTCCAATCGCCTACACCTGTTTAGCACAATTTGGCCAATTACACAATATACAATGAGCTTTTCAATGAATATTTGCAATCACTGGTAATCACATGCATATTTTTAACAGTTTGTCTTCTTGCACAAACACATAAACGTATAAATGGGCTCAATATCAGCGTCGGAAAATAACCTCCACACTAAATGAATGGTGTCGATCGGTATACCTGACCTCGATTGCTTTTTTTCAGCACCCCGGAAGTGGATAGCTTCTGTTAGGACCTTCTAAAGATGTAGCGTAGCCAAGACGTTTCTCAGGAAATAAGAACGCGTGAAAGAAGCAATCTGGGAAACGGGCGTATCTTTGCGATCCTTTGTTGGGAAGAGCTTCCTTGAGGCCTTCTTTAATCCAAAGAAGAATCTTAACTGGGAAACGCGGCCATTGTTAATTAAACCCTGCAGCACTCCTGTGTAGCCGAGCTGCATCACTAGCTGCAGTCATTCCTAAGATTAATTTATTCGTTCCTAAGATTCCTTTATTCGTTCCTAAGATTCTTTTATTCGTTCCTAAGATTCTTTTATTCGTTCCTAAGATTCCTTTATTCGTTCTAAGATTCCTTTATTCGTTCCTAAGATTACTTTATTCGTTCCTAAGAATACTTTATTCATTCCTAAGTGTAGTGATCTCAAGCCCAAAGGTCTCAGCAAAAGGATACACACATCTAACCAAATTTGCTTTGGAACACATACTGATTGATAAAGGCCACTTTTGGATGTAAAACAGACGTCCCAAGGAGGAATTTTGCTCAGAGAAGGACCTTCTCTGAGGAATCACTGATTTACGGTCCCGAGTGCAACTCAGGAGAGGACTTGCATTTTGGTAAAACAAACAAAGTCCAATTGTTGAACTTTGAACCCATCCTCCAAGCTTGGAGATACTCCTTCACAGTATTTACGACCTGCTATAAATTAGCCAATTTTGTTATGTGCTCTTAACATCCAAGAACTGTTTTATATTATTAAGAAAGTAAGCTCATGTTAATCCCATGATGAGGACTTTTCTTTTGATATGCAAGATGATATACTTTGGTGATTAGAAACTAGATGTTTCTTCCCCAAATTCACATCACATACATTCCAGGATTTGCTGTGTAAAGGGTGAAGAAAGACACTTTACTCAACTGCTGAAATCCACTTTTATGTTAGAAATGGACTTCCTCCTGTCTAACGCATGTATTTTCTTTACAGGAATCTTAAATCATCAAGATTAATCCTGTTTTATCTGTTTAGTTGATTTGTTTATTGAATGTCTTTCTTTATTCATATAATTCAGATCTTTGCTCTATTTTCTTTTATTGTGTTCATTTTATTTCATCATGTCTGTATAATTTATCCATTTTACACACGCCTCACTTAGAAGTCACAGATGTTTATGACCATTAAGCTCAACTGATAATCAAATAATCATTTGAGATGTGTCTGACTATTGGATGAAACCTGACTCGGTCAGCTTCCCATTGGCTGACAAGCTGCAAGCCACATTCCACTGCCAGACAGAGCGCGAAGCTCTGAACTGTGAGAATCAGATCTGGAAGAACTGGAAGGAGTAGAGAGAACTGAGAAGAACTGAGTACGAAGGAGAGCACAAGAATGTGAACACGAATCTGAACACGCAGAAGAAAGAACAAGGCAGAACTGAAGAAACTTGGAACAATGGGGAAAGAATGAGACGAAACCTGCTCTGAACTCAGCAGAGTTCAGAACCACGGATCACTCAGGGAGGAGTGATGGAGAGAAGAAGACTTCAACCTTTATGTAAACCAGTTACATATTTTTGTACCTTTTCCAGCGAAAGCCACTTTTGATTTTTGAATCACTCCTGTGATTATCTGCCAGTATTTTTACCATCAACCATCCCGTGACATCAGTCCTGAAGCTGCACGTCTCTGGGGAGACGGATGGGGAGAGAGAGAGAGAGAGAGAGAGAGAGAGGACGAACCAGAACCACCACTGAGCTGACAGCCCGCAGAGAGCCGGACGAACTTCCAGGAGATCGGGGAAGATTTTGGGGTCCATCCACCCGACAATCTTCCAAAGGATTTGAGGAACAGTCCAGCAGAACCAGGACGTGAGTGAATCACCTCAGTCAGACGGAACCTCTGAGGAGAATCCTGATCATTTGCTATGAAATATGATCTGATGTCACAAGAAGTTGGTGATAGTGAATTAATCCAGGCCTACGGTTTACCAGACCCAATATAACTTTGTTTAGTTGGATTAAGAAATCCTTCCTTCTTTTTCTTTGAACATTTATTAATTAACTGAGGCTTAATTAATTTATGTTTCATTTTCATACCATCTCACATTTCTTTCACAAGATAACTTTTGGTTGATCATCATGCTCACATATTTCTTGTATATATTTTGTACATACATTATCTCATGTAGTTTGTAGACTAGTTAATAAATACTCCGTATTATCTTAACTAGTCGTTGTTTGTGGTTTTTCTGATGTATCATGAAAGGTCACTTCAAGCGAGAACTCATGAAAGCGTCCTGAAACTGATCACTTAATTAAATCAATCTAAGAATTGATTTAAGACTTTAATGGTTTTCCTTGCTTCCATTACATATCAAATAAGTAAGGTGGTGCTCCGAGGCTGTGTTAGTATTGATATTAAAAGAAATATTATTATTAATATTAAAATCATACATAGTGACGCTACATATTGTGATGCCCAAGCTAAATCACAACATAAGAATACTTCATTTGTTCCTAAGATTCTTTTATTCGTTCCTAAGATTACTTTGTTCATTCCAAAGAATACTTCATTCGTTCCTAAGATTACTTTATTCGTTCCTCAGAAAACTTTATGCATTCCTAAGATTACTTTATTCGGTCCTAAGATTACTTTATTTGTTCCTAAGATTACTTTATTTCTTCCTCAGAATACTTTATTCGTTCCTATGATTACTTAATTTGTTCCTAAGATTACTTTATTCATTCCTCAGAATACTTTATTCGGTCCTAAGATTACTTTATTTGTTCCTAAGATTACTTTATCGAGTCCTAAGATTCCTTTATTCGGTCCTAAGATTACTTTATTCGTTCTTTAGAATACTTTATTCGTTCCTATGATTACTTTATTTGTTCCTAAGATTACTTTATTCATTCCTCAGAATACTTTATTCGGTCCTAAGATTACTTTATTTGTTCCTAAGATTACTTTATTCGGTCCTACTTTATTGTTCCTCAGAATACTTTATTTGTTCCTATTACTTTTTTGTTCCTAAGATTACTTTATTCGTTCCTCAGAATACTTTATTCGTTCCTATGATTACTTTATTTGTTCCTAAGATTACTTTATTCATTCCTCAGAATACTTTATTCGGTCCTAAGATTACTTTATTTGTTTTCTTTATCAGTCCTAAGATTCTTTATTTGTTCCTAAGATTACTTTATTCGTTCCTAGAATACTTTATTCAGTCTAAGATTCTTTATTTGTTCCTAATATTACTTTATTCGGTCCTAAGATGACTTCATTCGTTCCTAAGATTACTTTATTCAGTCCTAAGATTCCTTTATTCGTTCCTAATATTACTTTATTCGGTCCTCAGATTACTTCATTCGTTCCTAAGAATACTTTATTCGTTCCTAAGATTCTTTTTCTCCTAGAATCTTTATTGTTCCTAATATTACTTTATTCGGTCCTCAGATTACTTTATTCATTCCAAAGAATACTTTATTTGTTCCTAAGATTCCGCTTTTTGTTTTGAAGATTACTTCAGGTTACTTTATTCAGTCTTAGAATACTTTTTTTGTTTCTAAGATTACTTCATTAATTCCTGTAGGTTTAATTTCGTTCCCAAGATTGCTTCACCCGTCCCTTGAGGTTGTGCTGAACATGTCATCAGTGTGTATGTGTTTGCATAGTCTATGTTCGGGCATTGTGGGTCTACATGTGACATTAAAACATACCTGTTAGCGCACACAGTGATGCGGTTAGCACCCCCGCAGCACCTGCAATAAACAAAGGCTGGGGCCACCATGGCTTTGGGTCCGTCTCCACGTCGTTTATCTCCTCATCCAGTTGTTTCCTCTCCTGTTCTGAGAGATGTTTGTGCTCGAAAAATTTCTTTTTCTCCAACTGGAAGTCTTTTTTTCCTCTTTCAGTTGTTTCTTCTCAGCCTCTAAAACTATTTTGTCCTGTAAAAATGTATTTTTCTCCAACTGGAATTCTTTTTTCTCCTCTTCCAGTCGTTTCTTCTTGGTCTCTAAAACATTTTTGTCCTGTAAAAATTTATCTTTCTCCTTTTCCAGTTGAATTTCCTCTAACTCTAAAACATTTTTGTCCTGTAAAAATTTATCTTTCTCCTTTTCCAGTTGAATTTCCTCTAACTCTAAAACATTTTTGTCATGTAAAAAATGTTTTTTCTCCTCATTTAGAAAAAAGGTTTCCCTTTCAATATCTAACATCTTTGTCAATATCTCCCAGCGTTTTATCCTCTCTTCCCTCTCTCCAATGCTATCTAAAGCATATTTGTGTTCAATAAGGGTTCTATACGCCAAGCTGACATCGTTTGCCGACCGTTTCAATTCTTCCTTCTCCTGCTGTAAAACATTTCTGTCTTCTAAAAGTCTCCTTTTCTCCACCTGAGTCTCAATTTTCTCCATGTTCATTTGTTTTTTCTCCTCCTCTAAAACATTTTTCTCCAACTGAAGCTCATTTTTCTCCTTGTTCACTTGTTTTTTCTCCTTCTCCAAAACGTTTTTGTCCAGTAAAAGTCTCCTTTGCTCCAACTGAACCTCAATTTTCTCCTTGTTCATTTGTTTTTTCTCCTCCTCCAAAACATTTTTCTCCAAATGAAGCTCATTTTTCTCCTTGTTCATTTGTTTTTTCTCATCCTCCAAAACATTTTTCTCCAACTGAAGCTCATTTTTCTCCTTGTTCAGTTGTTTTTTCTCGTCCTCCAAAACATTTTTCTCCAACTGAAGCTCATTTTTCTCCTTGTTCACTTGTTTTTTCTCATTCTCCAAAACCTTTTTATCCAGTAAAAGTGTCCTTTTCTCCAACTGAACCTCAATTTTCTCCTTGTTCATTTGTTTTTTCTCATCCTCTAAAACATTTTTCTCCAACTGAAGCTCATTTTTCTCCTTGTTCAGTTGTTTCTTCTCATCCTCCAAAACATTTTTGTCCAGTAAAAGTGTCCTTTTCTCCAACTGAAGCTCAGTTTTCTCCGTTATCAGTTTTTTGTTCTCCTCCTCTAAAACCTTTTTGTCCTGTAAAAGTCTCCTTTTCTCCAACTGAACCTCATTTTTCTCCTGGTTTAGATTATTAATACTGGTTTCTCTTTCAGTTTGTACTCTCTTTATCTCCATCTCCCAGTATGTTACCTTCTCTTCCAGTCGTTTATTCACCTCTAAAAGAACTCTGTAATCTTGAAGTCTATTTTTCTCCATCTGAACCTCATTTTTCTCCTGTTCCACTTGTTTCTTTTCCTCTAAAAGATTTTTGTACTCTGAAAGTTTATTTTTCTCCAACTGGAGCACGTTTTTCTCCTGGTTGAGTTGATTAAAACTGGTTTCCATACCAGTTTGTACTCTCTCTCTCTCCGTCTCCCAGTTTTTTTTCTCCAGTTCCAGTTGGGGTTCTTTCTCCTCCAGTAAATATTTCTCCCGTTCTTCTGTGCTTATTTTATCTTCAAGTTCAAATATTTTCCTTTCATATTGAATTTTGTCTGTGTTTTCTGTGACTTGGTTGAGATGTGTCGTCTCAGAAATCGCATTTTCCTCCAACTGGGGCCTCTTTCCAAAGCTACAATGGGCTTTTAAAGTCTTTTTTCTGGCCTGAAGGGGCCTGTCCGCCTCTTTCTCCGGCTCTTGTTGGGCGCAAAAGCTGAAAACATTAACAGGACTGCTTGATCTTTCCTGTGAGGTTGGGCTTTCTCCTTGATCAGAAGAGTTATTTCTGTTTTCTGATTCCATTGTAATCTAAATTCACTAAACTGTACCTTTGTAATAAACTCCAAAAATGCTGCGTTCTTGCCAACAGACTGTAAACGTCTCCCAGATCCTGTGTGCTTTTGCTCATATATGAAAGAACTCATCAAGATTAGAATTCTCCACAGCTTTACTGACTTTCTTACATCATCAGTGATGTCACCGGCATCAAAGGACTCTAGAACTGCATCACGTTTCCATGGTGATCAAGTCCTGCTTTAAAGGCTAAGACAGCTAATGTACATAAATTAGCTCCGCCCACTTGCCTGCCACCGGATCTAAGCTGCATTTAAATAAAGTTTTATTCAAATTTTAATTTCTGAGAAGTTCACAGGAAAATATCAAAAATTATTGTGTAACTGATTACACAATATTTGTTTAGTGATGTTTTTAAAAGTTATAGGTTTACATGAAATTTAAAAAATCATATGTGTCATTGCTTTAAATTACCTCAATCTCGTCATCTCATCAATATTGATACGCCACAACTTATAATTAGGGATCAATTTATTAAAAATATTCTTCATTTCATCTGTGTTGTATTGCTAACATGAAGCACATCTGACAATAAAGTTGACTTAAACTTTCACTTAAACTCAAATTATCTTAATGTTATCTTATAAATATCTATATTTTACAGGCATGGTACACCCTGAACAGGTCACCAGTCTGTCACCGGGCCAACAGAGAAAGACAGACAACCATTCACACTAACATTCACTTCTAATTTAGAAGGACAAATTTACATAACACCTTATAATCAACTCAAGTTATCTAAATATATATATATATATATATATATATATATATATATATATATAAATTTTATTTTTTATTGGAAAACCCTCGATTCATGGATGGTATAAATCGGGTAACCAGCTCTCCAGTAACGGGTTTAGCAGCTGTAAGTCCCCAAGGGTAATTAACCTCAGTGGGTTTGACCTCTAAGCTGATATAAGATGGTGTCAGGGGCTACTAGCCCGGACATCTGACTGCCTTCCTTCACTAAGGGCCTGCCCTGCCTCAACAACCTATGCCCCGTAGAGCCACCCAGCCGCCCTTATCGACAGCTGCCCCCTAAACATTTTTGAGTACTTGTTCAAATCTGGGTAAATTAAACATCCAGGAGAGTACAGGATGTTAGGACATGTTAATCAGCTAAAACTAACCTGAATAAGTTGTTAAAAATAGGTAAAAAATTACCTAGCATAAAAAAGCATAAAACCTGGAAAATGGTGAAATAATGACTAATTGTTCTTCATGCAGGTTCAAATTTATTAAAGCAATTTAGCAGGGAATAAAAAGGTAGAAACAGCTTAAAATCGCCAAAAGTACAATCAAGTAACAAATTATAAAACCCAGAAAATATTAAATAATCATCTGTCTCCAAATCTGTCTTATTCTAATTGTCTAATTGATTCAAGTAAAGATCAAAAATTGAATAGTTGAAATTAAATCCAGTAATGATCATTTCTATAATCAAAGTAAATCCAACAATTACCAAATTACTCAACATTATCTCTTCACAATCTATCATCTCACCTTCTCCATTCTGTGTAAAATTCCTCTCATCTCAGTCCTAATTATAATTTCAATCTCCTTTAAAATGTTGAAAGTCCTTTGGAAACTCAAAGCTGACAACCTGTTATAAATTTGGGAGAGTGGTCCAGAGATCAGTCCATGTAACAGTACTACTGTTAGCATGCTAGCATTAGCCAGCTTGATGACGTGCCTAACTTTGTGCGGCTGAAAACACACAAGCATCTGAAAACGTCTCCTTTCTTGGCAGTCCCCAGTTGTTCCACTGGAAACGGGGGGTACAGACCTGATTTTCAGATGTTGGTGTGTTTTAAGACGCACAAAGTTACAGTTTTTCTCAATTGCTAAAACACTATTTTTGAAATGTCCCCTCAGTTTTTCACAACTTTAAACACTAATCCCATAACTCAAACTACTTTCCCCAAATCTCTGCTTCTTGCTGCAAAAGGAAGTTATTGACTCAAAACAGCATCACCTGGCCTCAAAAAGCGACACTATTGTCAAATCATGCCCCAAGCACAGCAACATGTAGAACACTACAGAGCAACCAGGAAACACTAGAAGGAAAAAAGGAAAACAAAGTTCTCAGAACATCATGCTGTCAAAATGTTTTTCTTTTTTATTCACATCAGGCCAAATGCATCATGTCTCAACACAGCAAACTCGTAACATAAAGAACAAGAAAAGCACTCAGAGAGCGCCGACCTCCACCAAGCAGCTCTTGCAATGATAAAGAATCCTTCAAAAATTCCTGGATCCAGAAGGTGATCCAGATCACCACCAAAATATAATGGGTACGTCTTTGGGCTGAGACACACGGCTGGTGAAAATTTCAGGTCAATCCGTTCGGAACTTTTTCCGTAAAGTTGCTGACAGACAAATGGATAAACAAACCAATGCTACCAAAAACATCAACTCCTTGGTGGAGGTAATACAGCAACGTGGTAGATCACAGTTGCATGGATTTCATCTGAAATGAAGGCTCTGCGTCGGACCTTATTTTGCCACCTTACGTCCCCATCCTCGACCACCTCTGCGACCACCTCTTATGCATGCTCTTCCTCTCTGGTTTCCTTTATCCATCGCAAAATCTTGACCTCCCACAGCTTCCTCAACTTGTTTATATTGGTTCTATCATCATCAGCTAAAGGTGAAATCAATTTTGAGTCACTGGCCCTCATTTATCAAACGATCGTAGAAATGGTCGCAAATCTGATCGTAAAAATGGTCGTACGATTGGACCCACGTGTGATTTATTAAAACGTTCGTATCGGTCAAATCTCGTCGTACGAACAAAAGAGTCTTGATAAATTCCACAGCTGAAATCCATCGTCATTTAAATGTCACGCCCACGGTTACGCCCTTAAACATGCATAATGATGAGGCTTCACCCGGGAGGTTGAACCATGGAGAGGAGAGATTCTGCCAAAAAAGAAACTTTTGGGGGATCAAGACAGAATTTCTCATTTGTGAGGTGGGAAAGATTAAAGAGGTGTTTGGCAGCTTAAAAACCGGAGTCACAGACGTGCACAAAAACGCTGCGCGGAAGAGGCCAGTCAGCCTCACCGGTGTGAACGACTCCGGCTGAGATATTAATAAAAGTCTCATTCTAGGCCTGGCTGATATGGTTTATTTGTTTTATTAGTTATGAAATTTAACAATAGCCCACATCCGATGGCAACGTCACAATTTTTAGCCAATGGGTCAAGAAAAAGTGGTCCAATATTAAACTTACCACCACCAAAAAGGTTTCACCGGCACTGCCCCCCCCCCCCCATGCGCTCTAACAGGTGACAGGTGGATCTTTTTCTCTGACTGCTTATCAAAACTCTCCAGCAGTCCGAGCGATGTGCAGCACTGCACAGGACAGTGTAGCTATTGTAGATTTTCTCAGAGTCTAAAGCAGCGTTTCATCCCGCCGGGTCCGAGTCGGACCGTCCGACACCCACCTGCCTTCCTGGAGCCTGAAGCAGCGCTCCACCTGGGCACCTGCGCGTGTGTGCGTACTGATGCCTTTCTCCGCTCCTATGTGGCAGTTTTACCAGCGGGGTGAGGAGATGCACGTAGAGTGCAAAGCACTTGTCTCCTGGAACTATATGTTAATGATTTTAATAATTTGTTGAGATAAATGGAGGAACTAAAATCAGTCACAGCTATTTTTGCAATTTTGGGAATACATTCTACATTCACTTTTTCCTTTTTCTTTTTCTTTGCAAATGGGTTCATTCTTTGTGCTGATATGTGAATACTTATGTTTAAATGACAGTTTGCGGTTTGGTTAATAAATATTTTCACGTTATAATGCGCTGCGCTACAAACCCTCACTGGCTTAAACTTGCGTACACGAACTCAGAGCTGTCGTGAGATTTGATCGTATCCTATGATCACGTTCAAATTGATAAATGCCGAGTCTTGCGTGGAAATGGTCGTACGCACAGATTTTCGTCGTACGATCGTTTGATAAATGAGGGCCACTGTGTTTACCTGCTGACACCTGTGTCTTAGTTGTGATCAAAGTGTGCAGCACGTGTTCACCATTTTGCACAGCAAGTGCATCACAATGCAAATGTGTTTGCAAGCAGTGTCTACTGTCTAGTGATGTGAAACGTGCTTTAGGTTTTGATCACAAGGGGACAGATTTGATACCTTGGTTTAGGCATCTGAAAAAATGGCTTTGAGAATGGGATTTAGCGTTTTAGCAACTGAGAAAAACTGTAAGCACGTCAGTAAACGCTAGCTGGCTAATTCTAGCATGCTGTGAAGTGCCGGTGTTGTGCCCCACCGGCTACAAACAAACGTGCCACATTGTTTAATTATAAAGTTCAGCCCTTCACTCTGGCTAATCGCTTTGATCCACTTCTTCCTTAGTAGGTATCATTTCAGTCTGGAATCCGTGAAAATTTAAGTAGGGTTTATTCAATTTATGAAGTAGAGCAGGGACATTGTACTGGGCCGGAGGTGGACCATCTAAGTGTTTCAAACCGGAAGTTCGGAACACAGAAGCGTGATAATCCCCTATGACACATAATTCATAACAAACGACTTTTAAAAACAAACATCGACTTTTGTGCCGTTTCGACTAATCGATTGTGCAAATCCCTTATATATATATATACATATATGTGTATATACTGTATATATATATATATATATATATATATATATATATATGTGTGTGTGTGTGTATATATATATATATATATGTGGCACATGATTTACATTGCTGAATTTTATTTTATTTTTTTCAATTGATTATATAACTCCACCCCATATCTTTTGATTTATCTTTTATTGTTGTTTTGGCTTCATGATGCTGAGATGGACTCACCTGATTTAAAGGTGCCATGACATCAAATTTCACCTTTCTGGGGGTTTGGGTGTACAGTATAATATGATCTGTTGTGCACTGATGAGGCCATGTGAATGTCCAGAGTGAATATCAAAGTTCCTGTTTATGGTCTGTCAGCTTTGTCTCTCTGCTCAGAAACAGTTGAATCAGACAGCAGGCTATCATTCTACGTAGTTCTATCATTCTACGTAATTTAATTGCCCCAATAAGAGCACACTATCAAGTAAACAGCCCCCCCCCCCCGCCCCCCATCTCTCTCTCCTAACTGTCTATGCACTGTCCGCTCCCCCCCTCCCCTCCCTGTCTGATTCAGCTGCGTGTATGGAGCTAGTAGTAACTTCTGTGCAGTCAGGTCTGGGTTTTCAAAGAAATGGATTTAAAAGCAAACTTCTGCAGCAACACTGAGGGAGGCGACCACAACCTTGTCATTACCTGCAAGTTTATTTATTTTCTAAATGCTGTCTTGTCTGATAAACGTAGCTCACTGTCTGAAGTGCCCATGTTGCTAGCAGTTAGCCTTTAGCAAACTCCGACCGCAGCTTGACCTATATTATCCAAATAAGGTCATAGCCAAATAAGGTGTAGCCAATCAAAATGACGTCAACGTGGTCTCCGGGTAAAGCTCCATATCATCACCGGACCCAACTGTATAGATGGGTTTCCCGTTTACAAACACTGGCAGTTGCGCACGCAACCAGGGGGCAAAAAGCCTGTGTTTTGTATTGGTGTCTACATTCATACATTCATAAAAATGTAAAGTAACCCAACGAAACAAACAGAGATTGTTGTGTTTTAAATTACATTGAATAAATCTGTATTTTGATGACGAATAACAAAATACCGACGCTGCGTTGCTGTGTTATATTTCTATCACGATTACACTAACTTGGTAAGGGAGTCATCACCCGGAAACGGCATTTTTCTTGTTAAAACTTGGATATTATTCGTGTTGGACCTCATTTGAAATTTGCCTGAAAACCTGAGTTAGAAAGCGGCTTAAACTTTCGTTTAGACTCTTTGTTAAAACCAAAAGAGGCCACAACAATCTGCAGCCGGCAGCAGGTTCAGTTCAGCTCCGTGTCGTCCTCACCTCCTCCATACAGGAGCAACTTTCACTAGTTTGGGATTAAACCAGGCAAAGACGACATCATCACTACGTTTGGAAAGGAGCTGATTCCAACTGTTAGGGACTAACACGCATTGCTGTCGGTAAGTTTCGCTGCTTGTGGAACGTTCTGCTTTATTGTGTATGAGATCGTGGTGGACAGTAGACAGACTAGCTAACTGCTAGCAAGCTAACAGTATAAACTCGATATATGTGCTGATATATATGATATGTGCTGTAAGGTCGATCCACAAAGTTCTCAGCTTGTGTCATTATTGCCTCCTTCACCATTTTATATCCTGTCACATACACCTCTGTTTCACCACCAAGACGAACACTGAAGACATTTCCATACATGTCAGCCAGCTGTGGACAACATTGAACAAATTTTAACAAGACAAAATGCACCAGTGCAAAGTACAAAAATAGGATGCTATTTCATGTGTTGCTTGGAGCCTGCAAGGGAAATTTTCCAATCACATTTCTTATTTGACTGTTGTCAGCATCTACAACATGTCTAAAGACCTAATCCACACACCCCAAAGTGCAAAATTACTATTCAATTAATAGTTGTTGATTTATTTATTACTTTTTTGTTCTTTTTAGAAAGTCTGCTTTTTTTTGTCCACATGCAGAATTTACGAGAGACATTGAATTAAATTGAAATAGATTAGATATAATTGACCAGGAACTGGTTTCAAGAAGTTGATATTTCTGTGCAGGAATCACACATTTAAGAAGTATGAAAAAGTAAAGTGAAAAAGTATGAAAAGTAATCTATAGTGAAAGTGTAGTGATGGACTCAGACTTAAACTTTGAAAAACACATCAAAGCGATCACTAAATCAGCCTACTATCACCTGAAGAACATCTCAAGGATAAAAGATCTGATGTCTCAGGAAAATCTGGAAAAACTAGTCCATGCATTCATCTTCAGTCGGCTTGACTACTGTAACAGGTAGGGGTAAGTCTAAACATAAACAGGGGGGGGTAAAAAGAGGGGAGTGGATGCGTTTACTAATAAAATCATGGTATAAATAATAAAAATTAACAAGTTAATGATTAGTAATTTTATATATTCTTTATTTCATAATAAACAACACAACACCAAAAAATAGGAGAGGAAGGGAAAAGAAGAGAAAAGGCTTCCCTCCCCAATTATTCTACATCAGGATGGAAACAGCGTCTTTACTGGTTTACCTAAAAAAACAGTTAAACAGCTGCAGCTCATTCAGAACTCTGCTGCCCGAGTTCTCACAAAGACCAGAAAAGTGGACCACATCAGTCCAGTTCTCAGGTCTTTACACTGGCTGCCGGTCCATCAGAGAATAGACTTTAAAGTTCTGCTGCTGGTCTATAAAACTCTGAATGGTTTAGGCCCAGAATACATCAGTGACCTCTTGACCCAGTATGAACCTGCTAGACCCCTCAGGTCATCTGGATCCGGCCTTTTATCAGTTCCCAGAGTCAGAACCAGACATGGAGAAGCTGCGTTCAGCTTCTATGCTCCACATGTCTGGAACAAACTCCCAGAAAGTCTCAGATCAGCTGGAACTCTTAGTTTATTTAAATCCAGGCTGAAGACCCACCTGTTCTCAGCTGCATTTACGTAGATTTTATTCAAAAGTTAAAATCCGCACGTCTCTGTATTCTCTCTTTTTAATCTTAAATGCTTTTAATTTTGAATCATGCTTCTAATTGTTTTTTCCTCTCCCTTTTGCTTATAATGTTTTATGTAAAGCACTTTGAATTGTTCTGTACATGAAATGTGCTATACAAATAAACTTACCTTGCCTTGCCTTTAGCCTGGTACACCAGCCTGACTAACGCCATGTATGAGATACACGGCAAGTCAAGTGGATCGGCACAAGAAAGACCTGGACCACAGTAATCCCCGGGACTACATTGACACTTTCCTCATTGAAATGGAGAAGGTATGTAGACAACTGCATTGCACCTCTTGGACTCTATGAAAAGAGAGCATTTCTATCAAGCTACCAGCCACTAACTGATGTGTTTTCTTTACATTTTGTAGCACAAAGAGTCCAACCTGGGCTTCACTGAGACCAACCTGGCTCTCTGCTCTCTGGATCTCTTCATAGCTGGAACAGAAACAACATCCACCACTCTGATGTGGGCTTTGATTTACCTCATCAAAAACCCTGATGTCCAAGGTGGGTGACTTGCTACATATTACGAGGAGCTGATAAGCTTGATGGAAGATGTCAGTTTTTATCACTCATGTCAACTTTACCAGCACACACTGGGACACTTTTGATCAGACAAGCTCAGCATTTTCTAATTAAAATAAAACTGTTGGGAGTCACTGTGTCAATAAGTGGTAACAACTGAATTAATCATACTTCATTTTGCCTATCCATTAAGCTAAAAACATCAATAACAAATCTGAAAATAGCAAGTAGATACAGTGGTGAAAATGATGTACTGGTGTGGCAAAAAGCCCAACATGTTCATTGTCTTGTGGACAAATGGCCTCTATTGCTGAGTGAGGCTTAAATAATGATTGGACGTATTAATCTGCTATTTGTAAGCAAACAAACCTTCTGTCCACACTTTGAAGCAGGTTTAACATATCCAGGTACCTTTATGTGATCTGGATTAACCAACAAAGAAATGACTAGGTGGTATTGTCAACTTCGTAATTCAACTCAAGTTTTGCAGCTCTAGATATAAATAATATGAAAATAGTTGCAGTTGATGTCGGATGACATCACAACCATGTACTTCTAGCAATCTGAAAAGCAACTCAGCCAAAGCAGAAAAGAAACCTAAGAGAAAGAAAAAAGGACGACTGACTATACAAATGTATAAATTAGTAAGCTGTTCAAGATAACAACCAAGTCAATAAAACATTAGCAGAAACTGATTATTTACTCCGTGCTGCTCTATAGTTTTATTGACACATTTGAGAAAGTTTTCAGTCATAATCTGTCAGATGCAACAATCGCTTAAAAAAAAGAAAAACAAAGCTCTTTACATCAATAAAAAACAATCATGTAAGTGATTCAAACCAGACAGATTCACATTAACAATTATGAATTTTTTAAAATTCTTTTTCTCCTTCTGGCTGTAAAATGCTAAACAGAAGAAGTTATTACAATTTAAAGACATAAGATGTGTGGATCTGAATATGCACATACAGACTGTCTCATCATCAGTTGCAGCTTAAAATAATTTCATTTTCTTTTATAGAGAAAGTCCACGCAGAGATTGACAGAGTGATTGGACAAACCCGCCAGCCCTCCATGGCCGACAGAACAAACATGCCTTACACTGATGCTGTCATTCATGAGGTTCAGAGGATCGGAAACATCGTCCCTCTCAACGGACTAAGGATGGCTGCCAAAGATACAACTCTGGGAGGTTATTTCATACCCAAGGTGCTTGTACTATACAGCCATTGTAAGAGCAAACACTGTGAACTTGTGTTTTTGAGGCACATCTTGGAGTTATCTTGGGGATTTTGTGTTTTTTAGGGTACTTCCTTGATGCCCATGCTGACTTCTGTGCTGTTTGACAAGAATGAATGGGAGACTCCAGACACCTTACAAAAAACTTACATAGTGCATTTTCTGAGCCCTGGTGGGCCTCTGGGCAGTGACGGCTGGAAAATGTGCATAATGAATGTTGGTGTGCCATTAAAACGAGTCAGAAACGCATATTTTCAAGATCTAAAAGCTACGTTGTATATCTTTAAGCTTTAAAACCAGTGTGTTTTGGTCTTCAGGGAAACTGTGTGTCTTGGAGAAGGCCTCGCCAAGATGGAGCTGTTCCTGTTCTTGGTGGGATTACTGCAGAAGTTCTCCTTCTCTGTTCCTGAGGGGGGAGAGGGGAGAAGAGAGGGAAAAAAGGGAAATAGGAGAACATCATCACAAAAAAAAAATTATATAAAAGAGAGGGTAGTAATTATTATATTAAAAATAACCGCAGAAATAGGAAAAAGAAGAAAGAGGAGGGAAAATGTTTTAGGTGACAGTTATATTTACTGTAAGATTTTCGCTGTCAATCAGGAGAATCAGTTCATTCTGTCTGGGTGTACATAAAGTTCTGAGCAATACTTATTTTTAACATAATACTGCTGTATGTGTAGCATTGTTAATGACAAAATATTCGAAAATATTCTGTGAACACACATCGTGTTGTTGATTAGATTGTAACTTGTGCTGTGCAAAGAAATTGTACACAAACTGTAGCCTTTAACAATACATTTGAATATTTTTGTATTTAAATTATTTGTAATTATTCTAGTTGAAGTCATTTCTAAAAATGCAACATAGTTCTGTCACCTCTAAGCAAGACGGCTCCTGAGGCAAGAAGAGCATGGACTCTACTGCAGCTTCTCCCACAGTCCAGAAGCATGCATGTTAGAATAAAGACACTATACAGATTTTATTTTAATCTCTTTTTAATTTAAAAAAAAAATGTTTTTCACGCTGTATGATGTGGTAAAAGAGTAAGTTGATAAAAAAAAATAACTCAATGATTGCACATAATAATCAAGGCCTTTTTAGTTTAGGCTTCCTACTTTGACGGGTATTTTTTAGTCAATTACTGAACGAGGAAGTTGCCATAGTAACTCCCCTAGCATGCACAAATCTTGTAAACAGAACAGCATGGCTGCTACCAAAGGGAAGCTTAGGAAAGCACTACGCGCTGTCACCACATACACAGCAAAGCAGCCTGAAAGTTATTAACAAATAATTCATTAAAGAAATTAAATGGATAAACTTTCCACTCCCTGAATATGGATATAATTATGATAGTAAGTGCAGGTTTTATTTTGTGTTATTTTTTGTTATTTTAACTGTTATATTGAAGTCCCCTGGTAGTTAATATGTATAGCTTGTTATAGTTATTGTATATTTTTGTCGGACCACGAAAAAACGACAACGAAAACTTGAATTATATTTTTTTTTAAAAGAGCCACCATCTTTCTACAACACACCTGAATCAAATAAATGGCTCGTTACCAGCCTCTGCAGAGCTCAATGGCATGCATATGAGGTAGTTCATCCATTTGATTCAGGTGTGTTGGTGAAGGAGTGCTCTAAAAGTTGCAGGATAGTTCTTGAGGACTGGGTGTGTGCATCCCTGCCTATAACATCATAACACATCCTGCATCCGTGTACATAACTGTAGTTACGGTAAGGTAACAGTTTGTGAAATAAATGGTGTGTTATTCTAACATCTGCACTGGTGATTTAGGTGACAGAAAATGTCATTTAGCTGACACACAGCCATTTACTGCAACCAAAACTGTAAATTCACTGGAAGACAAGAGTTTCCTCTGGAGAGTTTCCTTCTCCACAAGTATGAGATGTGTGTGTTATTTCATGTGTGGCAACGTACACGACAGAGGGCCCAGGCAGGATTTGATCCACAGACTCCCAGGTGAGAGTCCTGCACGCTGACCATTCAGCCAAAAGGACATCCCTGTGGCCAAGTAGCCAGGGCACATGATCAATCGGAGGCATAGTGACAGGACCCCACACTGTCACACATGCATGGAGGAGAGTATAAGGGAGAACAGGAGCATTTCTCACTGATAGAAAAAACAGTTAAGGGCGGGGCTTACAGCTCAAACTAAACTGTTCTCCTCACTCAAAAAATCGAAAAATGTGCAAAGTTAGGTATAGTACCTTTAACTGGTGACTCTAAACTGAATATGAAGAGCGTGTGAGTGTCTAGTTTTCATCTGTGTTGGCCCTGTAATTTTTTCTTAAAACTGAAATACAATTAAATGCATTTTTCCAGACATTAATACAGTTTGAGTTTACAATATCAATGTCTGTGTGTAATATTAGCTTCAGTCATCCACTAAACTCCATTTAAATAACAAAAAAAGTTACTTTTGGGGGCAACCTGGTATCCGAGTGTGTGCCTATGGTTATTTGTCTTGTTTGCATCTATATATTAGCCCTGTGATGCAATCTCTCTAGGGTCTAACCCTTGCCTGAGGGGATTTTAGAAGGTATTTGCAAAAATAAATAATAATTTAAAAAAAAGATTCCAAAAATTGACAGAAGATGAATATATTTTCTGCTTTTATTCACACATATTGAGTTAATTGTGTTGCACATTTCAAATTTGACATTTATTTAAATTGTTAGTCATTTACATTTTATTCATATTTTCTCTGAAAACCCTGAAAACTAGTAGTTTGTTGTTTATTTAAAAATCACAAACTACAAAATCTTGATTAACTTACAGTTAATTCAGTCACTTAATTGAATTTACTTAAACTGCTGTTACAATAACAAATCATATCCTATCATTACAATGAAACAATTAAATGAATGGCCGATCACTGTCACTTGCATTGATTCATTGCAATTTAAAGGGACTAGAGGCAAGATTAAGAAACGAAACTCGCGGCTGCCGCGACTAGTGCTTCAGGTAACTGCAGCCACGAGCCAAGTTGTCACGGGAGCGTGCACAAACTGAAGCTATGATGTTGTTTACTACGCTTTTTCTTCGTAGGTTCACTTTTTAGTGTCTTTCAGTTGATCTGGATTGTTTGCTGACGGCAGAAGAATCCATAACAATCGCTTACAGTGTTTGAATTGACCGCGACCGTCTTCTTCCTGTATCAAAACTGCGGACGTAGCGTCATTTGACGTCACGTCCGCAGGGCAGCGCGGGAAATTCAGCCACCGAATTGCAGCACATTTTGCAGCACACAGCCTGTTCAAGGCAACGGATAGAAACATGGGTGGAAATGTTATTTTTGGTATTTAGCGCTTCATCACCCATTAGTGTTAAAAAAAAAATGGACATGCATGTTTGGTTTATTTTAAATTCCTGCCTCTAGTCCCTTTAAAGCTGCTGGAAGACTGGGGTACATCATTCTTGCTTTGAGATGCTTGCAGGTTTAACGTGGTACGGCACAGAGGCGGTAAGGTTTGGGACAGCGAGTGCCTCCCAACTTGAACTCCAGACTGAGCTGATCGCCTTGTGGTGTAGAGAAGGAAAACCTCTGAAGGAGGGAAGTGAAAAAGAGGAATAACTCCATCCTGGCCAGCTGTTCCCCAAGACAAACACGTTTACCTGAGAATGTACAATACAGAACCTGATCTTTACTTGTTAAATTTATAGAAAAGAAAAATGAGTATTTGAGGATATTGAATTGAAAAGTTTGATTTCTCTGATCTCTCATCACAGACTATTTTTTTTTATTTCTTATGACTTCTTACAAACTCTGTTTTCTTAGATTTCTTAGATACTTGGACACAAGAAACTATTTTTATTTTCACTCTTTTCTTGCATGAATATTGTGTGCTAAGCAATGACAGTAAATCTGGAACAAAAAGCTCAGTTAGTCACTGCAAGAATCATTTCAAAACTCCCCAAATACTGCAAAACTTTATTCTAGCAAGGAAACCTACATGCATATGCAACATGGCATATGTATTTATGCCCTGAAAATGATTTTTTACCAAGCCTTTCAGGAAGTAAAGGCAAGGCAAGGCAAGTTTATTTGTATAGCACATTTCATGTACAGAACAATTCAAAGTGCTTTACATAAAACATTATAAGCAAAAGGGAGAGAAAAAAACAATTAGAAGCATGATTCAAAATTAAAAGCATTTAAGATTAAAAAGAGAGAATACAGAGACGTGCGGATTTTAACTTTTGAATAAAATCTACGTAAATGCAGCTGAGAACAGGTGGGTCTTCAGCCTGGATTTAAATAAACTAAGTGTTTCAGCTGATCTGAGACTTTCTGGGAGTTTGTTCCAGACATGTGGAGCATAGAAGCTGAACGCAGCTTCTCCATGTCTGGTTCTGACTCTGGGAACTGATAAAAGGCCGGATCCAGATGACCTGAGGGGTCTAGTAGGTTCATACTGGGTCAAGAGGTCACTGATGTATTTTGGGCCTAAACCATTCAGAGTTTTACAGACCAGCAGCAGAACTTTAAAGTCTATTCTCTGATGGACCGGCAGCCAGTGTAAAGACCTGAGAACTGGACTGATGTGGTCCACTTTTCTGGTCTTTGTGAGAACTCGGGCAGCAGAGTAGCAATTCATCTCCTTAGTAATAAATGCTGACAGATTTTTGTTTGTTTTCTTTTCTTTTTAAAATTTTTCTTTTTTTTTTTTTTACTAAAGCTGGGTTTGTGGCCGATCCAGACTGTTAGCATTTTTGCCCCTTGGTCCTAAAAGTTTTGAATTCCATCTCCTTTACTCAAGGGTGAGGTCAACAGGGTTTAAGAAGTAATCAAAACTGTAAAAATCAATTTATTATTCCTTACATTCTTGTCTGGCTCTTTAAAATCTCTTTAGCATGCCCCCACCACACACACACACACACACACACACACACACACACCACCACCAAAAAACCTCCAGCAAACGAACCAACCAAAATTACCTTATGGTTGTTTTGGTTTGTAAATCTCTTTTCTCAAGCAGAGACTGACGTAGAATTAGCAGCAACTGACTAACCTGCAGAAAAAGGAAGGAAGGCCTCTCTCTTCCTGAATTTGCCATCCTGGTCCAGAAAGTGTTGAGGGTTGAACGAGTGTGGCGTCTCCCACATCAGCTGATCATGAAGCACTGAATGAAGTAAAGGTATTATCGTGGTACCCTGGGGGAAAATAAATCAGTTAAAAACCACTGAATGATTTTGTTGGGGTTTTTTTCTCATAAAAATGTGGGGATTGATAGCTTTTAGCCCTGTTCACAAACGGATTACATCTTACTTCCACAAAAACATCTCCTTTGGAGATTTACACAGACCAAACAGAGGAAGATCAGCAGTGTCAGTAGCTGGATTTCTATTACACTTTTCGAAAAATAAAAGCGATATTTTTTAAATTTCGAAAAAGTACAATTGCGATACAGTATGTAGGTGTTTCCACTGAATGGTGTAATTCTCATAAACTCCACTTAGAGGAGGATGGAGATATAAACGTGTTTTAGAGCTGCTGCTGCTCCTCATCAGGAGATGAAAGCAGCAGATGATGATTCAGAGGTAAAGTCTGTATGTATGAAACCTCTGATCACATCAGCAGGGAAAACACTCATAGTGACTTCCAGCACAGACGCCCGAACGTAACACAAATTAAAAACCCCTCAGGATCAACTTCTGGGGTGTGGATGTCATTTCTTGATCTTGTATTCCACTTTTATCCGGCACCAGGTCCTGATTGATGTGGTGATAGAGCTGCTGATACGAAGGCGCAGTCATACGATGTTATCCATGGTCACGTTTCATTAAATCCTGGTGACATATAATTACCATGTGGGAACGAGATAACCGAGTCGTGGTGTTACACATGTGGAAACGACATAAACAGCTCGTGGCCAGTTGTTAATACATGAAGAAGTTAAACCATCTGTATAATTTCCTAAATGAACTCAGCTTGCTGAGTTACAGCGATTTGGGGATTTTTCATATATGTGACTGATTAAACTTCCCCCATCACTCCAATTTCACAGTTAATGCTTGTAAATGATCATTTTAATCATAATTAAGAAGGAATAACTGGATTTTAACCCCCCTACGTCACGCGTGTGCAATTGCGAAAAAAGTATTTCCATTATGCGAAAAACTGCTTCATTGAAACGTCTGAATTTACGCCTCATGAAAGCGGGAAAACGTTTTTGCCGTATTTGAGAGTTTTTTTAAATGTAGGTGTTTCCATTAGTGGTTTTTAATTGCGATATTTAAAGGTTGAATATGGAATACGGACAGAACAGTGACATCACGTGTGTCTAGGTTGTAGTTGCAACGGCAGAAAAACAACTCCAGCCGCTGGGATGCCAGGCTCACTGCCGATACGCAAGTGACCAACAGTCTGCAGCATGTCCAACAAGTAACGCAGAGGAGTTTATAACCGACAGCTAACGTTAGCCGTGTTAGCAAACAAGCTAGCTTACCGATCCAGGAGGAAAGTCGCCATTTCCATGTTTTTTCTCCGTGGAAAACGTTTATGTGGGTCCATTTAGTGAAGTCTTCACCTAAATTTACTCCAGGTTTTGCTCTTCTCAGGTCACTCCTCCTCAGAAACAGATAACAACATCTCCAGGGCTCTGAAGCAGCTGCTTCACTCGTCATCTCCACGGATTTCCCCTGTACAAGCGTGACTATAACCAAAATATTGCTTCCACACAGAGATCGTATTTGGTAACCTGCAATGGCGGCATGTATTGGCTTATAGACGTAAATAAAATGCCATTATCGAACCCGTAAAAATTTATTTTATAATTATTTTTAGGCTAAATATAATTTTTCCGGGAAATGTTGTACTTTCATTCTGTACACCCCCAAATGACCTGTGGAGGTATTATTTAAAACAATATATAGCTTTTAATAAAAATGTTCCATATTCAACCTTTAAGTTTTGCGCAATTCTAGGTGTAATGGAAACCCAGCTAGTGAGTTCTTACGCACATAAAGCAGGTGTCAAGACATCAGCTGGTTAGAGCAGCTGGTTATGCTAGTTATTAAAGGAATAATTATTTACTCCTGAATAACTGAGTGATATTTGTGAGTTAAATACCTTTGGGATTGAGTAATTATCCAGGACAGTGTCCTTGTTTGTCATGCGGAACACGCTGAGTGGAGCGATGTTGCCCATTCTCTGTATCTCATGAACGACAGCATTAGTGTAGGGCAAGTTTTCTCTGTCAGACATGGAGACCTGTCTGGATGAACCAATCACAGCATCTATCTCAGCCTGGACTCGCTCTGCACACAGTGATGACAGGAAAAAATGGGATTCTGCATAGATGACTTTCCTTTCCAATTGAGAACTGACCCACAAGAAACCACTGATTACAACTGCTTACAACATATTTCTCATATACACACCTTGAATGTCAGGATAGTACATCATGTAGAGCAGCCCCCAGTGTAAAGTAGTTGTAGTAGTTTCCGTTCCAGCACCAAAGAGATCCGTAGTGCAAAAAATCAAATTTGTAAGGTCAAAACCAGACTCTTTGTCTTCATTCTGTCAGATAGAGAAACAGATCTGTTGGCATAGCTAAAGTGTTTAGAAAAGAAAAAAACAACATCAAGAAACAGTAAATTTACTTCTTGCATCTCAATGAGGAAGGAGTCTATGTAGTCTCTTGGAGATGAGGGATCAAGGTTCTCCTTGTGCTCTTTGACCCGGAGTTCTACAAAGTCGGCAATCTTCTGGAACAGGGCGAAAAATCTCTGATGAGGTCCAGGCAGCCTCTTCATCAGCCAAGGAACTGTGTTGTACATCTACACAGCAGGAAAAGAGTTAACAGATAATATAGCAGTTAGATAATATTGAATATATGACGTTTCTAAGCAGGCAGCATTCAACTATTTTCCATAAAACAGGGGTTTGGTTCCATATAATAACTTCTTAGCTGGTAAATAGGGAATAAAATGCCTGCATCTTCTTTTAGCTTTTTCAGCCAATGTCCTTGACTTTGGGACAAGCCTTATTTGAAAGAGAAAGTTTACTGTATGTCCTTAAAACATTAAATAATCTTGAAAATATTACACAGAATATGTGAATATTCTATATATTGAGTGATGAGAGGCTCAGTGTATGTCAGTCAGTCAATGTGTGAACTCAGAGGGATGATGACTGAAGAGAAGAAACTATTTCTAAGTATGTTTGTTCTGGCTTTGATGCACCTGCAGCATCAATGAGATGGCAACAGCTTGAATATGGTAAAACCAAGGGGTGATCTGTCCTGGATAATATGTTGCGCCTGACCGAAGCAGCAGGAGATTCTGAATGTCCATCAGGGAAGAGAGCGGGCAACCAAAGATTTTCTCTGCAGCTTTGCAAACCCTCTGAAGATTCTATTGACCCGTTACACCAAAGAAGTACATTCACACAAAGAAAAATGTTCAAACAGTAGGTACTGCAAAACGTGATCCCTTTAAAATGAATCAAATACTGCTTTCAAACATGCACTGGAGTACTGACATGTTCTGGAGATGCTCTGAGTGTTGAGAAAACAAAGCCCTCATCATCTGCTGCTTCCTCCTGTTCTCTAGACATGCACCCCCCTCACACCTCCTCTTTTAGGTTTTTAGCCATGAGAGAATCTTAAGAGGAGTTTCTGATTTGCTAAGGTTAAATGCCATCAACAGAGAAGGCTCACCTGTACAGAAAAACCTCCCTGTGATTCCACAGTGTCTCTAAAGTGCTGAAGAATAATCTGGTAATGCTCGTCATTGTACTCAAACCGATTCCCGAACACCAAACAGCAGATGATGTTGGAGACAGCGTTGTTTATCAGTGGCTGACCATTAAAAGGCTTGCCTGTAAAAATAAAGACAATACGGATTAACAAAAATGAAGACTATCAAAATATAAATGATGAGCCAACTGAACCTATTAAACAAATGTTAAAATGTTACACTGAACAAAGAAATGAACATAATGAAAACTAAGACTTTAGGGTGAAACATTTGTTGTTCTTGTTTTTACTTTGCTGATCTGCAAAAGCCTCTGTGAGATATCTGCACTCCTGCTGGATGCATTGCTCCATGGTTTTCTTCCCCAGACCAAAGTTTCTCAGCGTGTGAAGAGCGAATCTTCTCTGCTGCTTCCACGAATAACCATTTGATAACACAAGACCTTAAAAAATGAGAAAAGAAAAATCAGCATTAGACATGAGGTAATTCAAAGTCAGATACTAGGAAACTTACACAACACTTTTGGGACAAAATTCAACAAGCACCTTTATTTCCCAAAATATCTGTAAACAAGGGAATAACGGGACGATCTGTGAAGTCATCTCCCCGTTCAACCAGGGCTTCTTTTACGTGTTTGTAGCCATTGAGAATGATAATCCTTCCACCAAAGAGATGAAGGCTAAATATGTTTCCATATTTCTCTGCAAACTGAACACAAACAAAAGATTATTGTGGTGGTTCAACACTGGCTACACAGACTAGGATTATGGACATCCAGTGAACACAGAACCTACTGAGACAGGACGGCACGTTGATTCCAGATTATTCCAGTTTGACAGCAGATTTCCTTTTTTTTTAATGCTTATATACTACTTTCATTAAAAACTGATTATACTCAAATGTTCCTGCTTGCATAAATACATTCTTCACCACAAAACTGTGTTCCTGCTTTTAGATTTGCTGTTGTACATGTAAATATCCTGCCCTCAAATTTATGGTGTGTTTGTTTTACATCACAACGTCCACCACCCCCACCTCTCACTTCACCTACATCTGCTGCTCTACAATAACTCTTCCTCAGCGCTGCTTTTAACTCATATTTGTCATGATTGTCAGGTCAAGTCAAGAGCAGCTTTGTATGTCATGTGCGGAGGGCTAAGCCCCCCTGTCTTTAAATCCTAGAGAAGTCCCTGGCGGGAGATTATAGTTCAGCAACAAACCATAGCAACATTTACAATAGAGGGAAGTTTTTTACAGCAAGTAATATCTGGGTCTTTATTACAGCAACACACAAATGGGAGCCATGAAGAACCTCAACTAGTGATCACTAATATAAAAGTTTGCAGCTTGTAACACTAACCATCTCTCCTATAATCTATTAAAAGGTGTTGTGAACAGGTGATGTCCCTGCTGCTGGGATTTACTTCTCTGATGCCTCTTCTCTATGTCAGCTTTTTTTTTTTTTTTTCTGCCTCAGCGCTTTGCACGTGATGGTCTCTCTCTCTCTCTCTCTTTTTTTCAAGCCTATATATTCCCGTTACTTTGACCAATCACACTTATTAGTGACAGCTAAGCTTTCTTCTTCTTCTTAGCATGCCAGCTGGTCAGGTCACTTTCAGCCATGGCCACCAGGAATACTGTTTCTCAGAAAAAATGAGGAGAGATCTTTCATCTCGGTCCAGCTGGGCTAAAGAGCGCAGATTAATTGCATTCTTGTTGCTACAGTTTAAATGCGCAAGTTTAGTTATATTCTCTCTCTCTCTTTAAATCTGTAGGTTATAGAAATGTAAAACATTTATAACAAACTAAAAGACACTTGGGTTAAGGAATGAACACATTTGCAACAAGGTTAAATATTAATCAGGCTTTAAGTAAAAAATGTGTTTATTTATTGGATGAATGAATTTATTATCCTGGGAAACCTTATTAATTATTATTTGATAATTAGAATATTTAGGCGTCAAGAATCTCTAGCCTACCTCGCTTAACTGCAGGTGAAACCTGGCAGGCTGGATGCGGTGAAGATCTCCGATAAAAGGAAGAGCACGCGGACCAGGAGGGAAGTTTTTCGGCTTTCTGTTCTTCAAAATATTGCTCAAAAGCAGAAAGACAAAGAAAAATATTGAAATACTCCTGCTGTCTAACCACTCTAAGCCGACAATGCTGTATATCGCCTCCATTTTTTCACTTTACCCGCGACACGACTGAACAGGTCAGTCAGGAGAGCGCGTGCCCAGATGTGTCGTTCATGAACGAGCCGACGGTGAGAGGGGAATGTGTTCCTGTTTGGGGTAGGGTGGGGGGGCAAAACAAAGAAAATTCAGCATCTGGCTGTATATGATAGCCTACTGAAGACTGCAAAGTTAAATGTCAATTTATTTATTTATATTTATTTATTAAAGATAGGCTATCAGTAAGCGTGTAGGCTAGCTGAAATAAATATATCTGGCATTGAATAAACTCAACTAAGCTTTGGCTGAACACTACCAAGCATGTACAGAACACTGAAGAGCAAAACTGAAAACACAATCATAGAAATGGAACACACCGAATCAATGACAATGCCCACTTCTCTCATAGACAAACATAAAACATTACAAAAATTTCAGACAAAACATTTTATTTTAAAAGGTTGCAAATTGCTCGCCAGACCCGGATGTTTAGAGATTTGAATATTTATGTGCTGTGGATTGATGCTTTGAGATTTTATGTGAGAAGTGTGTGCAAACCTGAAAAATTGTGTGTTGTGCTTCGACAACAGGGTGATGTGAAAATGACATCAGAGTGTAAAGAAGGAAAGTCAGAGTTCTACTATGATATGGAAATCTAAAGAATTTAGAAACTGAGTCAAACGATTGGAGACAGAAGTAAAGGTTGTGAAAATTGTGCCTAATTTTTGCTTTTTGTGTTTTAGCAATCGAAAAAAAACTGTAGGTGATCAACTTGTAAAAAACAAGTCAACTTTACTTTGCCTACATAGTCCTGTCAGAGGGGTGGGGCTATTTTCAAAACATATCTGCACCACAAAGGCCCATGGGAGATGCATATTCAACAGGAACTTAAAGGGACTTGAGGCAGGAATTTGAAAAAAAACCAAACACGAATGTCCCATTTTTTCATACTAATGGGTGATGAAGCGCTAAATACCAAAAATAACGTTTCCACCCATGTTTCTCTCCGTTGCCTTGAACAGGCTGTGTGCTGCAAAATGCGCTGCAATTCGGTGTCCGAATTTCCCGCGCTGCCCTGCGGACGTGACGTCAAATGACCTACATCCACAGTTTTGATGCAGGAAAAAGACGGTCATGTTAAATAAAAACAATGTAAGCGATAGTTATGGATTCTTCTGCCGTCAGAATACGATCTAGATCAAGACACTAAAAATTGTAACTACGAAGAAAAAGCTTAGTGAACAACATTATAGTTTTCCAGCTCTGCCATGCGGACGTGACGTCACAGGACGCTACATCCGCTGTTTTGATATAGGAGGAAGCCGGTCGCGGTAAATTCAAACACTGTAAGCGAATGTTATGGATTATTCTGCCGTCAGCAAACAATTCAAATCAACTGAAAGACACTAAAAAGTGTAACTACGGATAAAAAGGTGAGTAAACAACATCATAGCTTCAGTTTGTGCACGCTCCCGTGATGGCTTGGCTCATGGCTGCAGCTACCTGAAGCGCCAGTCGCAGCAGTCGCGAGTTTCGTTTCTTAATCTTGCCTCAAGTCCCTTTAACCTTTTGTGAATGCTGCTAGAAATTTGAGTTATTTGCTGTTTTATGGTTTACATTTAGAAATGTTGGAAAGTTCTGTTTGAACTGTTAAGCCACTCCTGCCATTATGGTCAATTATACTTCCTATACGGAAATGGGTTTTCTTATATTTTATCTGTTTGCAAGAACTAGTCTGATAGTCTGTCCCAGTGGGGTTATTAAAGAATGCTTATATTTGTTTCAATGTGAGATTTTCAGTTTGATGCAAACTGAGTCCAAGTAGAACTTACTAAGAACTTACAATGACAAAGTAATATTCAATGGCAAAGTTGATAAATATGAGTAAGGGTTACTTGAGTTATTCTTGTAGAAATAGCTCAAGTTTACTTGAAAACAACCCTTGTAAAAATTACTTAATTTTTATGTGTGGGAAAACTTAGAGGATTTTCATTTCTTTAAAGTGTACCGTGTCTTTTCCAATGTTGAAATATTACGATATTTTTTAACATTATTATTAATATAGTAATTGCGGTTTTGCGGTCAATATAGAGCACTTGACGCATGTCGTTGCTCTGAGGGGGCTACCATCCTCTAAAATCAGGCATTGTAACTCCTTAGGAGCGGGCCGTCTCTCAATGGATCATGTAACCTGGAGCGCTTTGATTAATGGCTTGACGGCTTAAAAATCAGCTTTTCAAAGTGGTCTGCAAAACTTTTCCAAAACAAAGACTGAGACTGTTTGATTTTGAGACAGTTGTGGCGCCTGTGGGAAGTTACAGGTTTAGTGCCCATAGTGGCCAAAAGTTACACGGTATAACTTTAAGTGAACTGCAGCCTCATTTTTCAAAAGTCAAGTGAGGCCAGTAGTGTTGTGTAATAGCAGCCTGTTTTTCTTTGTCCTCTGCACTTTTCACCCAGTTATCTTCTCTCTCACACACACCCTGCTTGTGGGATTTGATTTTTTTTTTTTCTCTCTCAGTGGGCTTCTTTGAAATACATGATTCTTGAAGCTGTTAATTGTTAGGACTTCAGCAGCTGGCTGTTGTGTCACTTTGTATTGCTGTTTTTAATTGATGTGGTTACTTCTTATGTCGTCACCTGTTGACTTCAAAACAATGGAGAAGTGAAAAAGCATAGAGACTAGGGCTGGACGATATAGAAAAAAAGATTATTGATAAAAAAAAAATCTGTATCGATCGATATCGATATTTATAAAAAAAAAAAGAAAAAAAAAGCCATTATCAAATTAAAAGCTACTTTAGGTGCAGCCCTGGCCATTTAAGCTTTTGCTAAATGATCTACTCATAATAAAGATCAAACTAAAGCCGTTTTCAGACTTGCATTGTGGAACATGAGTGGTAAAGTCCGTCCGCTCTTTAAAGGGATATTGTGTAAGTTCTTCTCCTGTTATTTATTCACAAAAACTGATTATTTGGTTCAAAAGTGTTTTTTCATTAATCAGTATTCACTCTCATCAACAAACTGAAGTGCTCTCTAAGTTCTAAATTTGCCGTCCGTATCATTCATTTACACATCGAGCGGGGCGGCTCGGTGGAGGCTGCCATGTCGTATCGCCATGTTTTTGCGTTCAGGAGAAGCGTGACAGTAGGAAAACACAGAAACTCACCGGACACACCGGAGTTTCCAGCTCAGTTGGAGGTAATGCCTTTGAAAAGTCACCACGCTGCAGAGGGGAGAAACCAGCGTCTCACTGATGCTGGGTTCACGTGCAGTCGGGCAGACGGCCGTTGGTAACAAACCAAATGTCATTTTAATCAATGAAGCCGAGCGAAAGACGGTAAAACATGGGTCAGGGAAAACAATACGACATCGCCATTACAACAAATCAGATGTGGGCTGATGTCACTGTAACTGACAGACCACGTCTTCACATAGAGGCTGGTGATAACTTTACATGCAGCGGCTGTCGTTGGTCTGGCCGGTTTCACGCGAATGCAGCATGAAAAGTACGAGGGAGCTGCTCCCGATTACACAATGTCCCTTTAAACAGACTCATTTTTTCAAACATGCCGCTTCCTTGCGGATTTATCAGGAAATGTAAAACGCTAAATAAAAGACAACTTGCCTTGTATGAATGTGTGTGAATGTTTTGGTGGTGGTCGGAGGGGCCGTAGGCGCAAAATGGCAGCTACGCTTCCGTCAGTCTGTCCCAGGGCAGCTGTGGCTACATACATAGCTTACCATCACCAAGTATGAATGAGGAGTGAATGACTAATGGACCTACTGTGAGCGCTTTGAGTTCCTTGATAGGAAAAAAAAGCGCAATATAAATCTAATCCATTATTATTATTATTATTATCATTAAATGTTGCAGAAAAGTCAGCACAGCCCCGCTCTCCCTTCAACTCTGTCCAGAACATTTTCTTGTGCGTTCAGCGAAAACAACGTGCCGCAGCATTTCCGCTCTTGTGACTTGTAGACCAGCCGGTACATGTCCGCTACATCTCCGAGGTAAAAGACCGGTACGCATGTCTGAATGCAGCGTTATAAAGGACAGAGTACATGATATTACCGCTTTCCAGTGCAAGTCTGGAAGGGGGATAACACCGAATTCCAATTCAGCCTTTGCCTGGCTCTGCATTTGTGATTGGTTTGGTGGAAGTAGTTACTGTAGTATCATGCTACCCGAAAGGCTACAGCAGAAAACTGTGTTTCTATATTGAACTTTTATTGACCCTCTTTTTTTTCTATTGAAAAAAACTCTATTGATCGATATATATTGATACTGAATTATCGTCCAGCCCTAATAGACTTTCTCAAGAAGTGCATGCATATATTTCCAAACAGCAGAATAGTGTAGAGCACATCTTTAATATCACCAGGTGAAACTGTTTTTTTCTTTGCAGTTCCACAAACCTAAATAAGCAGAAAGGCCATATTAGCACCAGAGAACGACATCCACATGGTGAAGCAAGATTTGTATTTACAGCTATCACCATGAGACTGATGGCCCTTGTCGTTTTGGATATCAAATAGTAATTGTCCTTTTGCTACAAACAAAGTTTTTCAAACTACTGAGATGAATCAATTTTTAAAAGGCAAAATAAAGACATTCAGTGAGCAGTGAACAGAGTTGGCACCAATTGCATTCACCAGTTAGTGTTTCCATTTTTTATACTGTACATTTCTCAAATTAGTAGCAAAATGTTATGTTGGCAAGCGTTATTGTTTGTGCTGTCTTACATGTAATTGGGTTTAAGCATGTAAAGGCAGCCTTTCACCTATTTAAAACATGCGTTTCTTACAACTGCACAATGATAAAATAGGATTTTTGTTCTGGCAATCGGAAAGGTTGTTTGAACTCAGGAAAACACAAACTGACAAATACTGAACAGAGATCCAGAGACTGCACAGTGCTGTGGTGGTTAGCTCTGTCACCACGCAGCAAGATGCTTCCTGAGGCAAGAAGCGCATATTCTCCCTGCAGTCCAGAAACATGCATGTGTGGATGTTAGGTTAACCGGGTGATTGTTAAACAAACGTGGAGAGTGTGTGTGAGCATGTATGGTCGTCAGTCTTGCTTGTTTCTGTGCTGGCCCTGCTACGGGACCTGCCCAGAGTGAAATTTGCCCCACACCTGATAGCAGCTAGCACAGGCTCTACAGATTTTCAGGAAAGCATTTACAAAATCTGATTCAAGTGATAATCATTTTCATGCATTTATTCAAAAACAAACTTACTGAATATTTTGTGTAAAAGGTCTGTTATATTTAAAATGACCAATTCACTTTTATTGTTGATCAGTGGAGAAAATTGTGCAATTCTTTAATAGTCCAAGAGTGACCACAGAGCAACTGTTCAGCCTGAGGCAGATAAAATGAAGGTTGAAAAAGTATGCCCCCCCCCCCCAAGTTTGTTTCCACAGTCGAGTCTGTTTCTTGAGCTCATGCATTTGATTCACTGCAATCCAAAGCTGCTGGAAGGCCGGGGTACATCATTCTTGCTTTGAGATGCTTGCAGGTTTAACGTGGTACGGCACAGAGGCGGTAAGGTTTGGGGCAGCGAGTGCCTCCCAACTTGAACTCCAGACTGAGCTGATCGCCTTGTGGTGCAGAGAAGGAAAACCTCTGAAGGAAGGAAGTGAAAAAGAGGAATAACTCCATCCTGGCCAGCTGTTCCCCAAGACAAACACGTTTACCTGAGAATGTACAATACAGAACATATAGATAAATCTGTTTTCCAAGTAGAAATTAATTCAGAATTACTATTTCCATGTAAACACAAGGGAGAGTAATTTAATTTGGAATAATTAATTTAAAATTAATTTTAAAAAATTATGTAACTGGGGCCAGTGTAAAATAGAGGGGGGGGGGGGGGCAGGGGGGTTACTTTTTTATAATGACCTCTTCTAAAGAAGGTATACTTTCAGACTCAATACAGACACACAAACATACCGTATAAATGATGGCATTTTTTTTTTTTGTTGTTGGTTTTTTCTTGTTATTTTGTCTCTTTTCTCAAACAGCAAGAAACTGACTTGCAGCAACTGACTAACCTGCAGAAAAAGGAAGGAAGGCCTCTCTCTTCCTGAATTTACCATCCTGGTCCAGAAAGTGTTGAGGGTTGAAGGAGTGTGGCGTCTCCCACATCAACTTATCATGTAGGACTGAATACAGTGTGGGTATTATCATCGTGCCCTGAGGGGAAAAATAAAGTGCATTATCGGTTTAACTGAAAATTCTGAAAAGACTGCAAAATAAGCAGCATTGTCACTACTGACATAGTTGGGTAAGTTCTGTTTCTTACACAAACATTTTTTTCTTTTTAAATTTCACTTTTACCATTTGTTCTACTCGTATAAATGCTTAAAATCCTTTAGGTCAGTGTGACACAGAGACCCAGATCAGGCACGTTTTCCCTGTCAGACATGGAGACCTGTCTGAATGAACCAACCACAGCATCAATCTCAGCCTGGACTCTCGGTGCGCGGTGAAAACAGGACAAAATGTGAGTCCATGACGGCAGTTGTGATTTTACAGAGATGTCATGGATATGAATTTCAGTGTAATGATGCATGTTTAGTTTTGCTGATTTGCTATTAATTATACGTTTTTAGAGATTAAAAAAAAAAAAAAACGCATACAAGCATTTGCTTGAATGGAAGAAATTATGATGTAAACTGTTACAAGACATCAACTACAGTCACTTGTTAGCATTATGCAAATATTTTTAATAATCATTAGGTTTTGTTATTCAGGGTTTGAATAAAAGTTAGTCAGAAACAACTTGTCAAAATGCTGTGTAAAATTCATAGATAATTTTTGCCACATTCACACACTGACTGAACCTTATCAGTGTAAAAAACACACCTTTGTAAACACACCACTTTCTCCTTTTGGTGTTTTACACTATTCAAGAAAGCAGCATCAGTTTTACAACAGTGTCCTTATACATGTCAAGCAGGTGTCAAGGAATCGTGTTGGTTAGAGCGCTAGGATCTGTGACATAATCTTATATTTTAAAGTGTTATTTATGGATTACGTACCTTCGGGATTGAGTAATTATCCAGGGTGGTGTCCTTGTTTGCCACACGGCCCACATTTAAAGGGATAATGTCACCCATTCTCTGTATCTCATGAACGACTGCATTAGTGTAGGGCAAGTTTTCTCTGTCAGACATGGAGACCTGTCTGGATGAACCGATCACAGCATCGATCTCAGCCTGGACTCGCTCTGCACACAGTGATGACAGGAAAAAATCTTATTCTGTCTGATGCATAGATGACTTTCTTTTCAATTCAGAACTGACCCATGAGAAATCGCTGATCATAAGAAAATCAAGGCAAAGTGCTTACAACATATTTCTCATACACACCTTGTATGTGGGGATAGTACATCATGTAGAGCAGCCCCCAGTGTAAAGTAGTTGTGGTAGTTTCAGTTCCAGCACCAAACAGATCCACGGTGCAAAAAGCTAAATTTATAAGGTCAAAACCAGACTCTTTGTCCTCCTTCTGTTGGACAGAGATTAAAGATGTGAAAATCTGCTGACATATTTAATGTGTTTAGAAAAGAAAAAAACAAGAAACAGTGAATTTACTTCTTGCATCTCAATGAGGAAGGAGTCTATGTAGTCTCTTGGAGATGAGGGATCAAGGTTCTCTTTGTGCTCTTTGACCTGGAGCTCTACAAAGCCAGAAATCTTCTGTACCAGAGAGAAAAAACTCCGATGAGGTCCAGGCAGCCTCCTCATCAGCCAAGGAACTGTGTTGTACATCTACAGAGCAGGAAGAGAGTCAACAGATAATATATTAAATGACACCAGAAAAAACATCTAATTACTGGGAGAAACAGAAGACTCAAGAGTACCAGCTTATCCCTGCATGCAGGAGTAAGCAGATCTGGAATAAGCTCGAGGAGAGTTTGAAAAAGCTGAAGTCTATTTCCCATATTCAAGAAAATGTTGAAATCTAAACTGTTAAATGGGGGTGGGCTGCACGGTGGCGTGGTGGTTAGAACTGCAGCCTCATTGTAAGAAGGTTGCTCGTTCAATTCCCAGCTGGAGAGGGGGTTAAACAATCCCAATAGTGGCCTTCCTGTGTAGAGTTTGCATGTTCTCCCACTGTATGCGTGGGTTCTCTCCGGGTAATCCAGCTTCATACATGTTAGGTTAAATGGTTACTCTAAATTGTCCCTAGGAATGAATATGAGTGTGAATGGCTGTCTGTCTCTCTGTCTCGGCCCTGCGACAGACTGGCGACCTGTCCAGGATGTACCCGCCTCTCGCCTGATAACAGCTCGGATAGGCTCCAGCAACCCCCACGACCCTGAACTGGATAAGCGGTACAGAAAATGACTGATTGACTGGTGTCTGGGTAGCAAACTGCTCTCTTAGCTGTACTGCAGGCGCGCGCGGCCTGTAGATTGTGGAGAACCCCCCCCAATAACTAATGGAGAGTTAGTTATTTGGGGGGAGTTGGGCATTTAACAGTCATACCAGACTTGTAGACCAGGGGTGCTCAAGTCCAGTCCTTGAGAACATATTGCTCAAACACCAGTAGCTCAATAACACCTGTTTCTTCTTCAACATTTCTTAACTGGAGCTGCATTGTCGCCTCCCGAGGTGCTGCAGCAGTGGGATTCTCTAAACCTCTGCCCTGCATGTGAACACAGCATGCAGGGCGGCAACAGGGAGTGTGGCAGAGCCCGCAGGCAGGTAAACTTTGAGAGCATCCAACAAGCTTATTATGTGTGGGGTCCAGAGAGAGGAAATCTAACTGCTGATACTGTAAGTTGCTTTAGATTGTACAAGTTGAAGAGATTTTCCAATAAAGATATTGATGATGAACAGCAAATGAGATAGCTTAAACGGTGCACACCAGTGGTTCCCAGACTTTTTGAGCTACAATCCCCAAGATACGGTAACCTGCGTTGCCCTAACAAAGAAGCCTCACCTGTGCTGTAAAACTTCCTTGAAATTCCACAATGTCACTGAAACAACGAAGAATAGTCTGGAACTGCTCGTCATTGTACTCATAACGATTCCCAAACACCAAACAGCAGATGATGTTGGAGACGGCGTTGTTTATC
Organism: Atherinomorus stipes; assembly: GCA_023101725.1. Classification (NCBI taxonomy): domain Eukaryota; kingdom Metazoa; phylum Chordata; class Actinopteri; order Atheriniformes; family Atherinidae; genus Atherinomorus; species Atherinomorus stipes. Next base: position 40,827 of record JALJCO010003834.1, read on the forward strand.
AGCGTCTGACCATTAAAAGGCTTGCCTGTAAAATAAAGAACAAATACAGATTAAAAATGAGGACTCTGTGTCTAAACATAAAATATGTGTTGAGCCACAGGGAAATGTCACTCTGATGTCTCAGTAATGAAAACTAAGACATCAGGGTGAAACATTTGTTGTTCTTGTTTTTACTTTGCTGATCTGCAAAAGCCTCTGTGAGATATCTGCACTCCTGCTGGATGCATTGCTCCATGGTTTTCTTCCCCAGACCAAAGTTTCTCAGCGTGTGAAGAGCGAATCTTCTCTGCTGCTTCCACGGATAACCGTTTGATAGCACAAGACCTAAAAAAAAAAAAAAAAAAAAACCCCAAAAACCACAGCATTAGATTTAAAAAAGTTGAGTCAGATACTAGTGATATATTTCTAACTTTTAAATAAAAAGTAAACCAGCACCTTTGTTCCCAACAAAGTCTTCAAACAAGGGAATAACGGGACGATCTGTGAAGTCATCTCCTCGTTCAACCAGGGCTTCTTTTACGTGTTTGTAGCCATTGAGAATGACAATCCTTCCACCAAAGAGATGAAGGCTGAATATGTTTCCATATTTCTCTGCAAACTGAACACAAACAAAAGATTATTGTGGTGGTTCAACACTGGTTACACAGACTTTGGATTTTGGGTATGGATGCACGATATAATCAGCCCCCTATCGGTATCGGCCTACATTGGCCTTAAAATTGAGTATTAGACATCGGCCACCCCACCGATATTTAACCAATCAGGCTGCTGTTTCTAAAGTCTAACAAAAACAGAAACAACTTCTTCTTCAAAAACTTCTTTTTTACAGACTTTCAAACTTCTAAAGACAGTTTCTTTAAGGATGATCTGTGTGAACAGAGTTTATGCACGCTCATTCATGTAACTAACCAAATATTAGGACTGGGAGGAAATATCAATACACTGAAATATCACAATATGCAGATTTCATATTGATATTTGAAAACACGATAGTGATCTATTTTACCTACGAAATCTCACTAAATTTAATCGATCTGTTACTAAATCTCACGATATTTCACAAAAAACACAAGATTTTGTAACAGAATAACAAAATGTCTTAAATACGATATATCAGCATATGAAAATATCACAATATTTCAGCGCATCAATATTTTTTCCCACCTTTACCAATCATCCCCTGTTTTGAGATATTGTTTTTTTTTTTCTGTTCTCAGGGAGAAGAAAATCCAGGTGGTTCTAGGATATGACGCACATATCTTATTAGTTTTGTTTGAACAACTGTCATTAAGTTTGACTTGTTATACATCACACAAGTTGAGGTATTTTTCTAATTTTGCACAAGAAATGAATATTGCATCATTTGTTTTTTTCAGCTTTAATATCGGCATCGTTATCAGTTATCCACCACATGAGTTGTAAAATATCGGCATATCGGTCAAAATCGTGCATCCCTAATTTAGGGCATTCGGTGAACACAGAACCTACAGAGACAGGACTGCATTTTAGGAGTCAACTACTGCCTTTAATGTTATTTAATGTTTGAGAACAGTTTTCCTTGTTTTCATGAAAGAAAATAAGAAAATCCTTACACAGTCGTCCAACAAGCCAAAAGCAAATCAGTTTTTATAGATGATGAGATGTCATACAGGAAGGATGACCACAACAGGGGTCTAAAGGAAAATAACAGGGCATAAAAATCAATAAAAGGCACAAAGATAAAAATTCACAGTTAAGAAGAATATGAAATGACTGTACCAGATAATTACTATTGTTTTTAATACTCTGTTTTCTTTCATAATTCTTAATCTACAAGACAGAGCTTTAGCCTTTTCATGGAAAAGCAAAGCTAAAAGTTCAACAAGTTTTTTTTTTTTTATAATCTAAACATAGAGGCAGATATCATCCCATCCACAAGCAGAAATTTACCTGTAAAGCTGTTCCTGCCACCACAGCAGAGCAGATGCAGAGCTGCAATTTTAGAAGTTGGTTCTTTTCTCTTGAAACGAGGCGTTTTCTTTTGTCGCCTTATGAACGAAATAGCTTTATTTCTCACCATTACACTGGGTGAAAACTGCCTACCTATGTATTCCTTTTTGTGTGTTTTTGTTCTCTCCTCCATTAGCTAAGAGTACATTCTAACAGTGTCATACTTAGGTCAAATTTTACTCCTGTTGGAGTTGGCACTGGGTTTTCCTTCTGTTTTGAGTTCGTTTTCTTCTTGTTCTTTTTCTTTATTTTTCCTCTGGTGGAGAGATTAAATATAAGGCCAAATATAGTAAGGGTGGTAAACCTACAGGATCCTCAATGAAGTTCCTGTCTGGACTCTAAAGCTTCCGGAGTCTATTAAAACGAAGTCTGCATTTGCTTGAAAATAAGAGGAGCCGAAATGGTGACTTATGCCTTCAGAAATCCCAAATGTGTGTTGAAAAACCAAATCAAAACTGAAATGTCCACGGGTCTCTGAGATGCATCATCTGAGTTTTGGCTCTAAAGCCAGAAGAGTTGCTGTTTCTGTTAGTAAATCAACTCAATTTTCTGACACCAAAGCTATTTCAGAGCAAAAAAAAAGGGTCAGCATTCAATAACTTGTCAAACTTAATTCTGTTGTAAAGGGGACAAAGTGAACCAGCAAAATTACATTTGAAAAAGACCAGTGGCCTATGTCATTTTCTTTTCTTTTTCTTTTTTTTTTAACAGTCCCTCTGTTAAAACTTTAAACTTGCTTAAACTTTATGCTCAGCATAAAGTTTAATGAGACAGCCATCTAAAATCGTGGTCCAGCTCAATCAAACGCAGCTGAATTGGATTTTTTTTCCCCCTAGTTAAAATTAATTTCTATTTTCTCGCACTTGACTATCTTTATTTTAAACTAAAGATGTCGTTAATAATCCATGGAATTTGACAAGAACCATTTTCGCAAGATAAAAATGCAGGACATTTGTGAACAAACTAGCCTACACTTCGCTGAAGTGTAGCGTGAGCCTAAGTATTAATAATTAGGCCTATAATGTCCAGGCATATCGATTTGTAAGGCGCCATACTGTACCTCGCTGAACTGCAGGTGAAACCTGTAACGTTGGATGCGGTGAAGATCTCCAATAAAAGGAAGCGCACGCGGACCAGGAGGAAAGTTTTTCGGTTTTTTGTTTTTAAAGATATCTTTCAAAAGCAGAAAGACAAAGAAAAATACCAAAATACTCCTGCTGTCTAACCACTCCAAACCGAGAATGCTGTATATCGCCTCCATTTCCTCACTTTACTTGCGGCACGAAGGCTTGTCAGGTCAGTCAGGACACCGCCTATATCTGTGCCAGTTACTGATGTGCCGTCCACGAACGAACCGGTGGTAAGAACCGATTCTTTGTCGCGAAGGAGAAGAATAGATTTTTTAAGGGGAAATAAAGAAATGAACGAGGATCCACATTTGAATGATATTAAATGAAGCCAAGTTGATAGAATTTAAACAAATGAACATAGCCTATCTATTAGAGCAAGGTTTGATTAAAATGCATTTTTTGTAGGCCTATAAGAGAATAAGGGCAAGTCATTTGTCATGTCATCTAAATAAAAATAAAATAAAATGTGACCTTGTCAATAGCAAAATAGTTTACTGTAAAAACGTGAAATGCAACACATTCGAGTGTGACAAGTTTTATTGCAAAACAGGGAGAATAAACTGTTGTTTTCATCTTTAACTTTAACTTCATTCACTAGTTTAGAAAAATGTTTGATTTACTAAGTGTGAACTTCATACGAGGTTGAAGAATAGAAAGAGCTGGAATGTTTCTGTTTGACTGGAATAATGTGGGAATAAATATATTTCTGTCGCAGCAATATCTGCATTTTAGGGGTTTCATATTCTAATGAGAAAATGGGACCATATCCAACTATAATATGATAAGGTCTCAATGTTTTAATTTGTCTGACAACTCTGAGTTCCTGTATTATTGTCTTTGTGCTACAGGAAGCAGAGCCCAGCCATGGCCCAGTAGTGGATGATTTTGTATTGTAGACTGGTGTGAGTCTTAATTCCAGCTTAACAAAAGTTATGATCATGGAAGGAAAAAAACATGCACAAGATGCTTTTATCAAAGGTCAGCCCTTTAGGTAGACCCTCAAATATCTGGGGACTGTCACTTGAACTTTAAAGTCAACTGTGAAGCTACGTAAGAAGAACAACAGTCTATTGTTTAAGGAAACTTTATTTTCACCTTGACGGATGAGCCATAGTGATTACTGTATGTGTTATCATGCTTTTATTTAACCAGTTTTATCTTGTATCATAGTTCCATCAAGTTTCTTTAAAAAAGGGAAAACTTTGAACCACAAGTTGTATTCTGAGCCATTTCTTACCAGACAGTTACTGATGACCCCATCTTCTATGCATTGACTTTCAGCTTCTTCCCTCCAGGTGAATGAAAAAACAAAATAAAATTTAAAAATATGTTATCAATCCCAAACAGTAATTTGATATTGTAGTAAGTTGTTTTTAGTTTTTTTTGTGAAGTTTCCTGTTCTAAAAGGAAAAAACTAAACATTTCAGAAACAGCTTTCTCCTACTGCCTTAAACAAGCTGAGGCTTTAGTTTGCATATAAATTTCATTTATTCACTCATTTGCTTATTTATGTATTTATAAATGTTTTAGCTTGCTTTTTTCCCCCATTTTATACAGACTTGAACACTTTTTTTTTGCATGTTTTTAAGGGGGGGGGGGGGGGGGGGGGGGGGCATTGTGTTGTTCTATGATGTATTTTATTTAAAAATTTTCAGAATGAAAGTATGAATGAATGAATAACGCATCACTACAATTTAAATTTACCTAAGAGTATAAGTAAAAAGGAATCTGAACTTGCCTCTTAGAAATTTACTGCATGCAAGCTGCTTAGCAACACACAGAATATTCATAATTGCATAATTAGGCGATACTAGAAGACTCCTATTGTTTCTAAATAAAGAGCCATTTGGAACAGGAAGAGCCGGCTCTTCTAAAGTGGCGAGTCAAAAGAGCTGAATCTTTAAAAAGAAGTGACTTTTTACACGTGTGTGCAGTTACAAGCTGCTTTATCGGTGCAATGTTTTATGGAGGTTCATTGCATTTAGATAAACTCATGTAGTCTGAATAAGTGAAACTAATATTCTAAAAATCTGTTTTGGAAAAATTCCTTTTTCTGCTTTGCTGGTTTATCTTGGTCCTGTACAACAATCTGAAAAAGATAATAGTGTTAGATAAATATTGGTGAAAATCTTCATTTGATTTAGAAAATAACAAACATTGCAACCTCTCTGATTTCTCAGCAGATGACGTTTGACGGAATACTCCCTTAAAAATAAAGATCTAGGGCTTTCTTTCTTCTCTAAGGTGTTCTACAACCTTGTTTATTTCTTTTTATTTTAATCTGCAGATTATTATTGTCATTAAAAGTTCTACTTTGAACCTCCAAGTATTGCTGGAGAGATACATTAGTCCAAAAAGGGTTGGCTGCATCATCAACCCTCTATATGGAAATATAACAGCTGCAGCTTTGTAGTACGTTCAACTCAACTGCAGTCTTGCTTTCCAATAAGGGTCCCGAGAGGCCAGTGTTATATAAGATAACAGCTATTCGTCTTGTTTGTTTTTTTTTCTCCTTCCTCTGCACTTTTCACCCTGTAAGCACCACACACATAGCAGTCCTGGCTGTAGAGTCAGACTGGTTTCTCTCAGTGGGGCTTTTTAGAGTATCTACAACATGATTCTTGAGGCTGTTTTTAATCGTATGGACTTCACCAGCTGGCTGCTGTTTGGTTTTGTATTGCTGCTTTTAATTGATGTGGTTAAAAACTGGAAGCCTCACAATTTTCCTCCTGGACCGTGGGCTCTGCCTTTTCTAGGAAATGTCTTCACTGGAGTCGACTTCAAAACAATGGAGAAGGTGAGGCAAGCACTTATTGAAAAATGCATGCATGCGTTTCCAAACAACATAGTGTTGTAGGGCAGATCTGTAATACAAACAGGGAAATAATTTCTTTCTTAACAATTTCACAAACCTAAATCAACAGACAGGCTGTATCAGCACATCCACATGGTGAAACAAGATTTTAATATCAGAATAAACAGCTAGAGAGTTTAGGGGTTTTGTAGCAGTGTTCCTAATGAAGATTTAACTGTCCTCCATAAGGATAATTATATCACTGACGATAATTTCCTCAGGGTTTTTTATATGACAAAGACGCTTTTTTCTAGCAGTTTAAAGGTTTTTGAGATATTTCCTTTTCTTAGATGTAATATTTATTTTTAAATGCAGCTTTCTCTTGAGTATGGCCCCGTCTTCAGCCTGAGGAAAGGAAGTACAAGGATGGTGTTTATTTCGGGGTACAAGATGGTCAAAGAGGCTCTTGTCAACCAGCTGGACTGCTTCGTTGATCGACCAATTGTCCCTCTTTTCCATGTTGTATTTAAGGGAATTGGTGAGTAGGTAAAGAAGTGCATGAGTGTATGAACTTATAGAAGTCTGTTCAGTGTCAAAGCCCTTCTCCCGACTGAAACTAATTCTCTTTTTCTTTGCTAACGACTGGTCTCAGACTGTGTTTACACTTTCTCTGTCCTAGCAGGGATAAACCAAACAGCAAAGATTAATGAGTGACAGTAACCACTTTTTTTTTAAGCTAGGCTCATAAGTAAGGGACTTCTGGAGCATGTACTATACTGAAAACACTCACGTGGACATTTGACCGGAAACATTACTGATAATCCAATGTGACATTTTCAGGCATAGCTCTGAGTAATGGCTACTTGTGGAAGAAACAGAGGAAGTTTGCCAACACTCATCTGCGTTACTTTGGAGAGGGTCAGAAATCCCTGGAAAACTGCATTCAAGTGGAGAGCAACTTCCTTTGTGAGGCGTTCAAAGAGGAGCAGGGTGAGCCATTGAAAGAAATTCACTTTAAAGTGCCCCTGGCATGAAATTTGCGTTTTTTGAGGTTTTTGATCATATATTTTAGTTTCCCCAGTCTGCCTATGTCCCCTAAGGTGTTAAATTATAGATTTGCGTTTCCTTTTTCCCTGGGTGTGTCTGCCTACATGGCGAAGTTAGCATTCACAAATGGGCTGATTGGTAGTTTGGCCTATTTTATTCCTGGTGCAGCTTGTGACGCCATAACTTCCAGCCAATTACCCCCCGTCCCCTGAACTACACTCTCCAAGTCCCTCCCTCCGCGACCTACGACAACAAATCGACATCATGGCGTCTCCTTCGCATCAGAACTGCTCTGTACCTGGTGTACGAAGGACAACAGCGATCTTTTTGTCCTCCCCACTGAAAAAGTTGTGGATGATTTCATTTCTGCAGGAATGTGCCGATCGAACTACCAGAAAATCTCCCTGCAGCTCCGTCTCCTCCTCAGGAGGTTATAACAGCTTTCAGCCACCAAGAAGAAACACAAAGTTTCTAATAAACGTTCCTCATAATGTTCGTGTGTTTTATCCCTGAGGGAAACTGATGTTTGTGATGATTCCAGTTTATAATTCTTCCCGTTGTGCGCGAGTGTTAGGCTGCGTACATAGGCAACCAGGCCTTCTTTATCATCATCATCATCACTGTTTCTGTACTGCTCCGGTCAGGCGACGACAGATCTAAGGAGCAGAACTAGTGTAATATATCTTTAGTATTAAAGGGTTTAGAGGCAGGAATTAAAAACAAACGAACATGCATGTCCATTTTTTTTAATACTAATGGGTGATGAAGCGCTAAATCCCAAAAAGAACATTTCCACCCACGTCTCTCTCTGTTACCTTGAACAGGCTGTGTGCTGAAAAATGCGCTGCAATTCGGTGACCGAATTTCCCGCGCTGCCCTGCAGACGTGACGTCAAATGAAGCTACATCTGCAGTTTTGATACTGGAAGAAGACGGTCGCGGTAAATTCAAACACTGTAAGCAATAGTTATGGATTCTTCTACCGTCAGCAAACGATCCAGATCAACTGAAAGACACTAAAAAGTGAAACTACGAAGACAAAGGTTAGTAAACAACATTATAGCTTCAGTTTGTGCACGCTCCTGTGACGGCTTGACTCGTGGCTGCAGTTACCTGAAGCACCAGTTGCGAGTTTCGTTTCTTAATCTTGCCTCAAGTCCCTTTAACTATTAACTGAATTCGGGTCATGGGTGAAGTAAATAATTCAGGGAAACTTGTTGCTGGAATATGATGCTGTTTTCTTCATACTCACTGCATCAGCGTCTGTGTCATGACCGCCGTACGTCCTTTAGATCCACAGAGGCTCAATACGAACTTCTTCAAGCCTGATGTGCAGCCGTGTTCAACAGAACACAGCAACTCTTTTTTTTTTTTTTTTTACTCCAACATGAGTGTGTGGAGAGGCGCATGTCTGCAGGTTACTGCTAAGTGTATGGGCGAATGTCTCCAAGTATCTCCGTATCACTTCGCCTCCTCTCCGCCAGAGCACCATGACAACAGAAGCACATGGTAACAAGCATGCCTTCTGGTCCCGCCCACCAAACCTCGGTCATTGTATGCCGGTGCTAACAGTGGTGTTACTCGTAGCCCCTGCTATTCTATGACAAGGCTGAGTTACGGCAAACGATCTTTTCATACAGTATTGAGGTATTTAGAGTGTGACTAAAAAAGGACCAAAAGTCACGGGGAATTTCATGCCACTGGCACTTTAAATATTTGTGGCAAGAAGATTTTTCTAGTTTATTGTAATGTGAATATGATTTAAACTCTACCCAGGAAGACCATTCAACCCTCACTATACCATAACAAATGCAGTGGGTAACATCATTTCCTCTGTAACTTTTGGACATCGCTTCGAGTACTCTGACCCAACCTTTCGCAAAGTTCTGGAGTTGGACAACGAGGCCGTTTTGCTTTCTGGTTTAGCACAGACTCAGGTAATATTTACTTAACAAGGCTATGATCACAAATCTGTGCCGCCTTTCTGTTCCTGATCTCTAAGTTTGTCCCTATCATCAGCTGTATGATGCCTTTCCCGGCTTAATGAAGCACCTGCCAGGACCTCACCAGACTGTCCACGGCAACTACAGCAAGATCCTGAACTTCCTGGGAAAGGAAATTGAAAAGCACCAGGAGGAGTGGAACCCCGATGATCCTCGAGATTTTATTGATGTCTACCTTGCAGAGATGGAGAAGGTAACAGAGAGAAGAATACAAATCCTGTTGTAGAAGTTTGACCATTTTTAACTTTCTTTTCAGGCAATTGTCAAGCATATATAATAATAACTTCTGAGAAGCTTATCAAGTTTTATCATCCTGAAAATGTATTTTAAAGTTTATCATGAAGGAATATGAGACCTCTAGTTTAATCTAGATAAATGATCATCTTCCAGATTTACAGCTTTTTGAAAAGATGTGTGCGCTTTGTGTTATAACGCATATCATAACATGTCCAATTGCAATCTATGGTGGACATATAACAGTCATTTCTATTGGCACATTAGAAAAAAGAAGACCCCCAGGCTGGCTTCAACACTGAAACCCTGCTGGTTTGCACCCTTGACCTGATTGAGGCTGGAACTGAATCAGCTGCCACCACGTTACGCTGGGCCATGCTGTTCATGCTGCACTATCCAGAGATACAGAGTTAGTTAGATCGTGTAAGGTGTTTAATTATGGTGGTGTTTTCGCTGCCTGATTTAATTATTCCTTTGCTTTCTGCCTCAGAGAAGGTCCAGGCAGAGATAGACAGAGTGATCGGACAGTCTCGTCAACCCACCATGGCTGACAGACCTGACCTTCCCTACACCGATGCCGTCATTCATGAGACCCAAAGAATGGGAAATATTGTTCCCCAGGGGTTTCCCAAAATGGCCAGTAAAGACACAACACTGGGTGGATACTTCATTCCAAAGGTAGAAGACTGATATCCAGATTTCCCAAAGGGATGAAGAGCAAGTTGAAAAACTGTAAACCTGGCATCAAAAACAACTTCTCGTTCCTTTTCCAGGGCACACCCATTACTACCCTGCTCTCATCTGTGCTGTTTGATAAGAACGAGTGGGCAACACCAGATGTCTTCAATCCCGAGCATTTCTTGGATTCAGAGGGCAAGTTCCTCAGAAGAGATGCCTTCTTACCATTTTCAGCAGGTCAATATCAAACTTTGTATCTTAAATATCAAATTAAGTGATGCTCGCTTGTTCAGGCAGGAAATCTCTCTGCTCTGCATCTTCTCATGTGATCTACATCATATTTTCACGCCACTTATTAAATAGAGATGGGATTTATGGCTCTTTGAAACTAGACAGATCTTGAGGAGCTGTTCCTTCTAAAGAAACATTCAAAAGACAGGCTTGTTCTTATTTTTTTTCAGGATTATCTTTAATTTAGAATTTAATCAACAATAACTAATTTTTATCAGGTAAACAATCACTGGTAGCAATTAACTTCCAGGCAAAGCAACTTTATTCCAAATATTTTTCACACAAGGAAATTTTAGTAATGCAAAAATACTCACACTAGAGTAAAGGCTAGTGAAAAAAGGCTGTCCACAAAAAAATCTATTTTATGGGTTTAAAAAAATGCAGGAAAACTACAGAAGTAAGGTAAAAATATAAATATACATAGAATAAACCTGAGCTAAGTCAGTGTAAATTTCTGTTAATGTTTTGGAACTCAGTTTCTGGACATTTTCTGCCGCCCATAGATGCATTTACATGAATGAAGCGTGTTGGACATTAGACTCCCATGATGCACACACGTCACTTGAAGGCAGTGTGGACAACTGGGATATAAAAAGGAATGGCTCACAACTGAATCCGATTCTCATTATTCATTTAAAAGAGTTGTTCAAAAGAATCGATTTGTTTATGAATGTAACATCTCTATTATCAAACATACCCATCTACAGATCTGGGCATGAAAAAGTTCCCCTTTCAACCGACTGTCAGCCACTTACCAGCGACTTGTCTGCTTATTCAATCGCACAGAGAAACACCTGTGTGCCCAGGGGAAACGATTTCAGAGCATAAATGAATGCCTGGAACAAGGATGTTTCCACACGGCAAGTTTGGACACCGTACGTGATGCCGTATTTGCGGGACAAATCGTTCAGCCAGTGATAGTGCAGTAATGGTGCACTATTAGTGCACCACTTCTGGCAGAAAAAGGAGGAACTTTTTCATGCCCAGATCTGTAAATTGGGCAATGTATTTAGGCTGTACAGTTTCTGTTTTGCTCTCTCTCTTATACTTAGACCACTATTGCTGGTGCTCAGATACAATATGCTCTCCGCTTATATCCCCTGACGCAAAAGTTTAATCATATTCTTTTTAGAAATGTTGACACGAGTGCCTGAACGTAAAGGGGAAGTTCAAGATTTTTGACATACTGTAGGGCCTCATTTACAAGTGAGCCTGGATACTACTTTTCACTGGAGACAGTTTCAACATATTTCATCCCATTATCCTAGTTCCAGGAGATCGCCGATGCTAATGCTAGTGTGAGTCAATAGGAATCTGCTAGCCTGTCATTAAAACCAATCTTATCCGCTCCACAAAACACCTGAGGCAAATCAGCAAGCCTATCTGTGTAAATGCCATGTTAAACTAGTGAACTTGTGTGTTTAAACAAGTAAAACTAGCCTTGTATGACAAATTTTGCATTACATATTGAGGAACTAGTTTCTTACCAGCTGTGGAATTATATACTCCGGGTGGTAGTGTTACTACTTTTGTCAGTGTATTCCGGTTCATAGTGATAGGATGACAGTTAGTTTGATGAAAAAAGTTCGAAATTGTATTCAAAATCTGACATATCCTTATGCCTTTCAGACTTGGCTGTAGTTCTGACTGTATATTTGTGTAATCAAATTCCTTCATGCACGTAGCAGCAGATGATGCTGCCAAATATAGAAAGTAATGCTGCATTCCATTTACCTCGGAACTGGAAAGTGGGAACTGGGGGGGTGACGTCACACCCGACCAACTTGCGCTCCAGCTCACTGATCGGAAAACCAGTTAGCAGCCTAGCAAAACAACGTGTTTGCTAAGGCTATTGCTATTAGCCGTTGTTAGCACAGCTGGCGTTGTAGTTCACATATATTACATGAAAAATGGGAATTACGCCACAGCAGCTTCCCCCTACATCTATATAAACCAATACTACGTGTATGACTGATTTATGCAGCAAAATATTAGTAAGAAGTGTAAATAAATGTAACATTACAGGAGCTTCTAAAACTGCTAACATTGGGCGTGGCCATCTGCGAGAATTGTCTGACTTTCCGAGTGGGAAATCCGACTTCGGGGGGCCGTTCCAGTTGAAACTTCCCACTCGTAACTGAGAATTTCCGACTTCTGAGTTCAAATGGAGCGCAGCATTAAACTTTGTAAAGTTTCTCGGCAGCAACAATCAAAATGCAAGTTTAGTTTTATTTGTAACATTATTCTATTAACATGGCATTTACACAGATAGTCTTAAGTTATAAATGATTTGCCTCGGATGTTTTGTGGTGTGGTTAAGATTGTTTTTAATGACAAGCTAGCAGATTCCTATTGACTTACACTAGCATTAGCATCTGCAACCTCCTGGAGCTCCAATAACGGAATGAAATATGTTGAAACTGTCTCCAGTGATAAGGACACAGGCTCACTCGAAAATGAGGCCCTATGTCAAAAATTCTGAACTTCCCCTTTAAACCTGTCATGACAGAATAGTTAAAAATAGCTTATTCAATAAGAAACATTGTGTCATATGATGTTTTTCCCTCAGGTAAACGTGTGTGTATAGGAGAACACCTGGCCAGAATGGAGCTGTTCCTTTTCTTTGCCACTCTTCTCCAACGTTTTACCTTCTCACCTGTTCCGGGAGAGTTGCCAGGCCTGGAGGGTGTGATGGGTTTCACCCATTCTCCACAAGTGTTCAGGGTCCTGGCTGTGCCTCGCTGATTTCATCCCAACCAAACATCTCCCTCTTCTTTTTGTACACCCCAGAATCAGGGGTTTACAAACTGCAAGAGATATTTTAATTCTACCTTTACTAATAATGGATTTATATGTTTATATTTTTTACTGCTGGGCACTCATAATGCTTACATTAATCCTTATTAAAAGTCATTAGCAAAGAAGAAATACTTTTTATAGACACACAATATGAATACCTTCCAGTGTGCCTTATTAAAGAGGACTTGATAATCATGTACTTAATTAATAACTAGGGCTGGTCTTATGAGTTAAATGTACAGCTGCATTCCTCATTCTTTGTTATGTGGTGACAGGAACCATAATGACTTTATTCTTTGTTGTATTAGAGCAAAATGTGTTTATTATCTGTTAACCACTTGCTATTGAATTTTGCAGTTCATCCAAAGGTCACTGAAGGCTTTGTCCTTACTTGGAAACACATTTTTGTATTTACATTTTACAGGTACCAACAATCAACAATCAGTTCTGTGAACTTTGTATCTTTAAATGACTCACTTTTTGCAATGCATTGCATGATTAGAGTGATAGTAAAATATTTACTCATATTAGTAGGCTGTATTATCTGTTTTCCAGGACAAAAGCAAGTCCTGGGTTTTTTAGGAGACTGACATGGTTTAATATTAACCTTCATATCTAAGGCCAACTGGGTGAAAGCATGAAATGCTTTGCAAAATGCATCTACTCAAAATTGTGACTTCTTTGGAGTCAAGAATAAAGAATGTTGAGTGCACGGTAAAGTGTGTGTATCATCTCTTATTGGTTTTTAAATAAAAGGAACAACAATTAAAAACAGATTCAGTCAGAGACTCACTGGCTACTTTGTTAGGTTTCTCTTCCCCAGCACCTCTGACTCAAATGGATCCAATAGTCTCCAACAGACATTGCACAGTGTCTCCGTAATTTGAGTCAGGTGTGTTTGAGCAGGGACACATTGGATACCTGCTGGATTGTGGCCCTCGAGGACCGGAGCTGGACACCCCTGCCCTACACCATCACACTGCTACCAGCCTGAACTGTTAGTACAAGGCATTCTGACCCTACCATCTGAATGTCGCAGCTGAAATTGAGACTAATCAGAAAATGAGTTTGCAATCTTTGATTGTCCAGTTTTGGTGAGTCTGTGTGAACTGTAGCCTCTGTTTTCCTGTTCTGAGCTGACAGTAGTAGCACCTGGTGTGGTTCAGCTGCTGTAGCGCATCTGCTTCAAGGTCCCTAATGTTATGTGTTTAGCGGTGTTATTCTGTATAACTTGGCTGGAGCCTGTGCTATTCTATCATCTCCAACCAGGCTGTCCATTCTCCTCTGACCTATGACATCAATTTGAACAATGACCCTCTCTGGATATTTTCTATTTTTCAGACCATTCTCTGTAAACCCTAGAAATGGCTGTGTGTGGAAAATCCCAGTGATCAGCAGTTTCTGAAATACTCAAACCAGCAGTAACAACCGTTCCATGTTCAAAGTCATGTAAATCCCCTTTCTCCTTTATTCTGATTCTCAGTTTGAACTTCAGCAAGTCATCTTGAGCATGTCTACATGCTAAATGCACTGAGTTGCTGCTGTGTGATTGGTTGATTGTGGTAGACTTTTCACTTGCTGATTCCAGTTCAGCTAAAAAGCAGCAAAATGAGGGCTTTCGGTCAGTATTGATTAAACATGCATGTTGCTCAGAATCTCTTATCTTTGAGAGCCTTTGACAAATACAAACAATTCCTGTGGAATCTCATCTGACTTGAAGTGGAAGTGCCCAGTCATCATGAGCCTGTATTTCTCATGCAGTCTGATTTACATTTAAAGAGATTATCTGTAGTTAGTTATTAAACTTGTCTAGTTTGTTTAAACTCATTTACAGACACCTGTGTAATAAATCCACTTGGTGCCTCTTGCTCATACTGCACTTTGTATTGTTGGCTTGACTCTGCTTACATCTACCTCTGATTAAAACATGCAGCAGACGTGACATTTCGTGTCTGCTGTCATATTGCTGACCAGAAAATAACAAGTGATTACTGTAATGATGCAAATTCACATCAGCATCTTGAAACCCAGTCCCCCCACCCCCATTTTTCCTCTTTTTTTTTTCAGTTAGTTTGCAAAAAGTGTTTAGTTTTGATACTAATCATGACGTTTTGATCCCAAACAAGAAGGATTTTAAATGCGTATGTAATTGGAGGGCGCTATGTTTCATCTTGCACGTGCTACAGACGGTTTGCAGCAGTAGGTGGGGTTTGCAGCATGTTATGCAAGAAAACTTTCCCCTGTTTACACATTATGATAGACCATGTTTTTCAGCTGCTTGTAAAGGCATAAACCAAGTGCGAACAGACTTAATAAAACATCGGTTCCTTAAAACAGAAGAAAATCTTGAAATTCACGGATTTTCTGCCGCAAACCATGTGGCTTTATAATCTTTTGCTGAATTGGGATCTAAAGGGAGTTTTCTTGTTTATTTTTGTGTTCATTCTGATAGCAGACTTCCTAAAAAATAGGAAACCTCCTAATTTTCCTCCTGGACCTCCAGCTCTTCCCTTGGTGGGAAATATCCTGAGTATGGATAGAAAACACCCACACAAATATTTCACCAAGGTACTGCTTTGTATTCAGGGTTTAGCTGAAGGGGCTTGTGGGTCATTGAAAAACCAGATTTAATTTTACAAAGTTTTGTGTGTTCTTGTTTTGCATATTTACTTTACCGAAGGATGAATTGTTATGGGAAATTCCTACTTATTTAAATTTGTTACTCACTGATCAGATTTGATTTCATGAAATCAAGTTCAAAGCCTGTCAAATTCTCAGTATTTGTCAGAGGTGCTCATGTGAACGTAAAATCAAAGTTAAAGCCTTTACAGTTCTTAGTAATTTTACCTAGAAAATGCTGCAGTGTATTTATTAACTTCTTCATATATCTCCAGAAAAATGTGAAATGAGAAATAATCCATTCCTGAAGCATGCATAAATGGAAATACATTTTGTTAAATAAAAACAGAAAATGCACTTTCTTGTAATTTCTTTTAAGTATGCTTAACAAAAGTGCATTAGTCTTCTTGGAGGAGTTTCCACAGTTTTTGTTTGGATGTAGACTCTCATTTATTCTGTTCTCTATCAAGATGAGTCCACACTTCTTCAATAATGTTGAGGTCCCTGGAGAGGATTCGTTGTTCTATAAAATGTGTTGCCTCTGGTTTTCAGTCACGTTCTTGTGTAATTTGGCACAACTAAGCCTTTTCTCACTGTTTCCCTTTTTTAAAAACAGTTTTCACAAGGCTACCCTTCCATGAAGTCCTCCAGAGAAATCATTTGAAGTTTTGTCAGATTTTTTGCCAACATGGATGTTTGTGTGCGTCCCCCCACCCTAATCCTGATCTTTTTTTTTCTAAGATAATGCTGCACACCATGATGTCACTTACCAAGTTTTAGGCTAGAAGCTGTTTGGGAATGACCCTGTTTGTGCAAAAATGTCTTAATGTCTATGAAATATTAATATTTATT
This sequence comes from Atherinomorus stipes, assembly GCA_023101725.1. Taxonomy (NCBI): domain Eukaryota; kingdom Metazoa; phylum Chordata; class Actinopteri; order Atheriniformes; family Atherinidae; genus Atherinomorus; species Atherinomorus stipes. Next base: position 57,262 of record JALJCO010003834.1, read on the forward strand.
ACATTTTCTAAATGGGTGCTACAAAAGTCATGGGATCAAATCATGTATCTTTTTGATGTGCTGTTTAATAAACAAATTAAAATAATCACTATCAAGTGACTTTAAAAAAAAGTCGGGGGGGGGGGGTAAAGATGAGTAATTTAGTTGCACACTGCAAAAACTCAAAATCTTGACAAGTGTATTTTTCAAATTTCTAGTCAAAATATCTCATCACATTCAAAATAAGACAAAATTACTTAAAGACACACAACAGAACTTTAAGCAGTTTTCTCAGTGACGCGCCCCCTATCGACGGCTAAACTAGCATCCATCTTGTATCGTACCTGCACTGTGATTCACTCCAGCCAGTAAAAGACAGTCTTATCTTGACTCTTGTTCTGTCCCTTCCTTTCTTTCTTTTGCTCCCTTCCTCCGGTAATGTTTCCTTGCATTTCCTTACTGAATCAGACATGATGCGCGTTCAAAACACCCGCGATGTTGATCCCTGGTTTACATCTGGTTGCTAGTGAGTGACGCGGTGCTGCAACCAACAGTTGGCTGCAACGTCACAGACACATCCCAGATGGGAATCTTACATAGAGCTGCTTCTGAGCTCCAGGACGCCTCTGGGCAGTGACGGCTCGAAAATGCACTAAATGAATGTTGGTGTGCCATCAAAACGAGTCAGAAACGCATATTTTTAAGGTCTAAAAGTTACGTTGTGTGTCTTTAAAGAGAAACAATTCAGTAAGGCATAAGATTTAGGCAATGCATCTTATTTCAAGAAATTTTATCAAGAAAATTTTGCTTGTTCCTTTGGCAAAATGTATTTGTTTATTACAAGCAAAAACATCTTGGCCACTCTTAAAATAAGTTTTAAAGAAAAAAAAAAGATTTTTCTTTACTTGTAATATGCACAAAAAATTCGACCAATGGCATAAGCAAAATTTTCTTGATAAGATTTCTTGAAATAAGATGCATTGCCTTAAAACAAGATCTTATATCTTACTGAAATGTTTCTTTTTAAGTAATTTTGCCTTATTTTGAATGTGATAAGATATTTTAACTAGAAATTAGAAAAATACACTTGCTAAGATTTGAGTTTTTGCAGTGCAAGAGGCTATTTGCCTATTTATCAAGACTACGCCACCGGTCAAAGGTTTTGGGGCACCCATATCTTTACATTTCTTTAAGATAGATAGGTTGGACAGTAAGTTATGTAATGCCACAGCAGTGAATAAGACACCAGATGCAGACTCTGGCTTTTGTTTTTATTTCTGACAACTTAATCAAAGCTGCTGTTTGCCACAGCACACACTCTTTCCTGAGTCTGTCTTTTCCTCATGTTCTTTTCACACTCTTGTGCTCCCTGGTTCACCCAGCCTCACAGCACAGCCAACCCTTAGTAACAGTAGAACACACAGAACATAGGAACTAGTCAAGAAAAGCAGGGAGAGCTCTGGGTAATGTTCGCACCACTTTTCAAAGCTTGATCAACAGATGAAGTTGCAGAACAGATTTAAACTATTGTCTCATTTCTTTCTTCCTGAAGATGGCCTTTTGTATATTTCTGAAATGTACATTATTTTTTTAGTGCAGGGAGACCTTATCTTTTTCTCTTTTTTTAATCTTTGTCTGCTCATCATTTGCATTATGTAAAACTATTGGGCTCAAACTGCTTAAATTCCAACAACAAAATAAAAGGAAATAGGGTGTTCTAAAACGTTTGACCGGTAGTGTGTTGTAAAGATTACAAGAAATTTTGGCTCCTTGGAAGCGAAATATAAATGAATAGCAATTTAGGGCTTATCTGCAGAATTGTTTAGCAGAAATAAAGCAGATCACAGAGAGCAAAAGATGTTTGGCCCAAATATGGCCCACTTCTGCGGTTGGGTTTGGTCCATATTTGGTCTTGACTGACTTTGTGTGAGTGTGGTAGCCAAAACCCAGCCACATGACTACCAGATGTGGCCCACAAGGATCCTGCAGTGATTTCTGTCTGGCAAGCTCTCCATGTTAGGACCACTTCTGGCCCATACAACACTTGCCATATGTCCAAGCCAAGAACTGACATCTGGACCACATGTGGCCCAAACTAAACTTCCCATAACGCACATCCATGCCGGCAACTCACATGTGGACCACATCTGGTCCACACAACGCTTACCTGTGTCGTAACTGAGCCATAAGTGCCAAAAATAGCCCAAGCATGTCTATTAGGGATGTTAGTATCTAAGAGTCAAAATATATGTATGACAATATGAAACCTGAGTTTTGAAATTGGTTATATTGTCTTAAGTTTTAATTTTTTTCCACAGTTGGCTGATATCCATGGGAATCTATTCAGTGTTCGCTTTGGCAGTGACACACAGGTGTTTGTGTCAGGATATAAGATGGTGAAAGAGGCCATAGTAACACAAGCTGAGAACTTTGTGGATCGACCATACAGTGCAATCATTGACAGGGTTTACTTTGGACTCTCTAGTAAGAAAGAAATCTCTTCATGTAAACGGGCATATTTCAAAGACACATTGGTTTCCATGTTAACTTCTTCACATCTTTATGGTTGTGTCTAGATGGTCTATTTGGTACCAACGGTGAGACCTGGAAGAAACAGAGACGCTTTGCTTTGTCTACCTTACGCACCTTCGGCCTCGGCAAAAACACCTTGGAACAGTGTATCTGTGAGGAGATCCGACACCTGCGGGAGGAGATAGAGAAGGAGAAAGGTGCTTCACATAAATAGTAAATGACAATAAATAAATTGTTCATGAAAAGCACCTTTTGTAACATTTTCTCAAAGTGTTTTGTGTTAGTTAATAATCCTGCTCAAGCAACAGCTAAAGACTTAAAAACATTTTCCTTATTCTTCTTCAGGTGGACCTTTCAGCCCAAAAGGCCTCTTCAATAATGCTGTATCCAATATTATTTGCCAGCTGGTGATGGGCAAGAGATTTGATTACAGTGATCACAACTTTCAGATGATGCTGAAATATCTGAATGAGATCATTATTCTGCAGGGGTCAACATGGGGTCTGGTACGTCAGCAGCAGTCAGAGATACAACACTCAGATGTAACTGCAGGAGTGAATGAGATATCAGATGTGTATTCGTAAACAAAAGAATGGATATTTTATAGGGATGTTCGATATAGGCTTTTTTTTGTTTTACAGATATCCGATATACCGAAATATACCAACTCCTAAATTCCAATATACGATATCAACCGACACCAATATATGCAGAAAACTGTGAGGTTGTATCTCTCATATTTTGAGAGATACATGGATACTCTGCTCTGAGAGCAAAGATCCCAAAATCTCCTTAACTCAGCCAGTGGAGTTCAGTTTGGTAATCTGGCTGCCATATATCAGATACTAGCAGGTATTAGCCAACATGTGGCTAATTCTAATATTTAGGACAACTTGATAACATAAACAACAACTTAAAACCAGACATATTATAAGCAGCTTCAAAGTAAGTCAGTCTGTAGCAGCAGCAGCTGCACTGTAGTCACATGACTCTGAAAGGAATGCTGGGATATGAAGTTCTCGCAAGATTTCAAGTTTTTTATTAATCACATGTTTACTTCTGAGCAGCTCTATGAGTCATTCCCTGGAATAATGCAACACTTGCCAGGTCCCCACAACAAACTCTTCAAGTGCTACAACGCCCTACAACATTTTGTCAGTCAGGAAGTGGACAAGCACAAGAAAGATCTGGACCACAGTAATCCCCGGGACTACATTGACACTTTCCTCATTGAAATGGAGAAGGTATGTAGACAACTGTGTTGTACCTCTGGAAAGCTGAAAACAAAAAAAAAAAAGCTATTTCTATCCAACTACCAGCCACTAACTAATGCTTTCTTTGCATTTTGGAGTAGCACAAAGAGTCCAACCTGGGCTTCACTGAGACCAACCTGGCTCTCTGCTCCATGGATCTCTTCATAGCTGGAACAGGAACAACGTCCACCACTCTGATGTGGGCTTTGATTTACCTCATCAAAAACCCTGATGTCCAAGGTGGGTGACTTGCTACATATTACAAGGAGCTATGGCCACTCTGAGCTTTTACGGAGCCCCAAGCAGCATTTGGTTCAACTCCCCTGAACCTGACAATATCAGCATACAAGACACATTTAGAGTAGTTCAATGACTTTTGTACTTAAATATCCAAACAGAGGTGCAAAAGTGTGCAAAAAATGCAATCTCCCTCTAAAAAATTATCTAAAATTGAAGCCAACTTGACTTCTTTTGACAATTTTATGGAAGAGGATTAGGGCCACTGAAGAAAAATAGAATAAATTTCTGAGAAAAAAAAATTGGCATTCTGATTTTAATCTCAGGATTCTGAGATTAAAATCAGAATGTAGGCTTTTTTTTTTTTTTTCCAGAATATTAAAAAAAATAAAATAAATCAGGAGATTTTTTTTTTTCAATTTCTGAAAAACTCAGAATTCTGAGAAAAAAGTCAGAATTCTAAAAACTAAAACAATCTCTGTGTTTAAAAGCCAAAGAAATTAAGTGGGTCTTGAGTAAGGACTTACAACCCAGAAAGAGACCGGGAGACCCGTACGAAAAAGTAGTATATGCAAGTATGCTTTAAAGCAACCTTTACCGATCTTGTATTTCAGAAAGCACAGCAAGATTATTTGAATATAAACAGTCCCGCCTCACTCCTAAGACACACCCCTTCATTCCCTCCACCTCCCAATGCAGAATCAAAGGTCTGACAGGCAGGTCCGTTGGACAATCCTAGAGGTGTACCCCACTTCAAGGATTGGTTGGAGTTTTCATTGAATATTTAGAGATTGGAATAATATTTTATTTTGATTAATGGTGGGTCTGTCTTGTATTTGAGAGTTCCATTACCTCATTCATAGCATTTTACCCTGTTAGAAAAATAGTGTAAGAATGCAACATTGGTAAGGGTTGCTTTAAGTTTATTAATTTTAAACTTTAAATAAGAATATATACTTTCAGTTTACTATTTATGTACTTATCAGAAATATATCTAACAAAGTTTACTTGGCATTTAATAATAAATATACTAGAAGTTTAACATATTTAGCCTATACTTATATTTAAACTTTTGAACAATATACTTTAATAGTAGTACATTCATAGTACATTTTCAAACATACTGGTTTCTTTGATACTAAGAGTTTAAATATTTCTGGACCATTTTGTGGAGTCAAATAAAACACCTGAATCTGTTTTTGACATAAATTTTGTAATATTTATTTTACTCAAGGTGGAGTAGAAGTATAATAAGGCAATTTATAGTATATTTGAAAATGTATTTTTAAAGTGGACTATAAGTGTATTATCAGTAAACTCATAGCAAACTTAAAAGGTTACCTTCTGTATACTTAAAAGTCTACTTCATTGTTGCCAACTTAGCAACTTTGTCGCTATATTTAGCAACTTTTCAGACCCCTCTAGCAACTTATTTTGAAAAAAGCGCTTAGTGACAAATCAAGCGACTTTTCCTGGTGATCATGGAGACAGATAAAGTTTATATTGCTCCACCCCTGCCTGCCATCAGCCCCTTCCTCCCCGTTTCGCGGCACGCGAACTTGCAAATTAGAGGATGGTAGGGGAAGGCACCACCTTTTTCGTCTCTAATTGGCTCATTCAAGCCTTAGGTTTAGGGAAAAAGGACAGGGGAAGTGTTTAGGTTGGCTGAACGTGAGATGACACTTCAGGGCCAGATGAACTAGCCAATTGGGGAGAGGCCTTCTAACCAACCAGAGGTGTAAAAAGGCGGGACATTCCCCTACCATCCTCTAACTCGCAAATTAGCTCCCGCACTCACTCACTGCTCCTGCTGTCCCTTTGCAGACAGCAGCCCTTCTGAGCTGCTGTGAAATGACCACGCCTCCTCATCTACATTAGCGTTTGATGACTTGCCTAACTTTGTGCGGCTAAAATACACAAGCATCTGAAAGCATCTCCTTTCTTTGCAGTCCCCAGTTGTTCCACTGGAAACGGGAGGGTACAGACCCGATTTTCAGATGCTTGTGTGTTTTAAGATGCACAAAGTTAGGCACATCAGCTAACACTCGCCTGCTAACGCCAGCGGTTAGCATCATTAAAGTGCCCGCTACAAACACATGTGCTACGTTGTTTTTTTATAAAGTTCGGCCCTTCACTCCGGCGAATCGCTTTGATCCACTTCTTCCTTAGTATCACTTCAGTCAGGAATCCATGAAAATTTAAGTAGGGTTGGCGTTTATTCAATTTACGAAGTGGAACAGAGCAGGGACATTGAATTCAGCTACTGTTGAACTGGCTCGGAAGAGAAGCAGCTAAATGTTTCAAGTTCCGGAAACCGGACCATGGAAGCGTGATGATCCCCTCTGTAGCCCTGAGAAGTACACTTGTTAGTATACTGGTAGTACACTGATAGCACTGTACTTGGTAAATAAAAGTACACTTGGGGGATATAGCCTACTTTATTATACTTGAATATACTTAATGACATGTACTGAAGGAATACTGCTTTTTGGTAAGGGGAGGCAAACTGTTGGAGCAGACATATGAAAAAAGCTCCCCTCGATTTGAGCCTGAAAGGAGAACCTCAGGGCCCTGACAAGGCCATCAGGTGCAGCATCTAAAAGTAGAAAGGAGCCAGACCATTCAAAGCTTTAAAAACAAGTAAAAACATAATTTCACATGCTATTGTTGCATGTAAACAATGATTGGCATGCAACAATTTTTAAAGTTAGTATTAAATGACTTTTTTTGTGTGTGCATTTAAGGATTAAATGACACATTTGTCTCATTCTTCCTTTATCAATATATTGTGGTATTTCAAGCAAACTTTTGGGGCCTCCTGGTGGTATAGGAGCCCCAAGCCCCCAACATTAACTTAGGCCAAAGGCATAGGCAAAGTTATACGTTTATAAACTTGTAAACTTATAAGCCTATGCTGGCTCTGTAAGGAGGTAATAAGCTTGATATGAGAACTTTTTTATTTTTGGTTGAACAAGCTCAGCATTTTCTAGTTGAACAGAGAAGCTGTTTTAACTCTGTTTCAACTAGAAGTAACACTTGAATTGTTACATGTTACACCTCGTCAATCCAATAAAATGAAAACATTATGCAGTACCGCAATCTTGGCCATCATTCCATTTTTTCCGATGAATTTCCACACAATCAAGCATTTTGGGGGAACATTGGAGCTTTCTCTGTATTGCTCATTGACACTGACATGTTGAGAGTCTGGAGGTCAAACCTTTGGAAGCTGACTAGGAGATGTCTTCTGCATCTTCTGAGCCACAGCTGCCTGCAAAATGAGGAAAAGCCTGGTGTCACCAGTTATATATTTAATCTTTTTGGGCCTTATTGTTACACTGAAAACAACTGCTGTAACTTTTCCTAAACTAATGAATATACAGCACATTTGAACATGTTATTATTCCCTTAGACCTGCAAGGTAAGAAGATTAAGCTACCTGAAAGCACAAATGAAGATGGCAGAATGTGTCAAATCCAAAGCCCTGATTGGCCAGATTTTCTTTTTCTTTTTAAGTTAAAGTGCCAGTAGGAACTCTCAACACAGGTTTCTTACTTCCTGCCTCTTAGTGACGTTTTTGGATAGTGTAACAAGTCCTGTAATTTTTTTTGTCATTGGTTCAATCAGTAAATACTGAATGCCTGACCTTGTTGATTGATGTTTTAACGTCAAAATGTCATTTAACACAGTGACAAGTGTTTTTTTTATTTGGCAGCAAACAGTTCAAGAATCAAGATTTGATTAAGGTCATAAAAAGTTTACACTTCATAACTATCCATCATTTGAGCTCCATCTGGTGAACTCTGGAAAATCATAGGTAGACTTGTTAACTTGAGAGCTGATTCAATGTTTGTAGCCAAACTGTGATAGAGGCATACTTTTCACTTGTTTTGTAGTGAGACCGATTGTAGCTAGTTCTGCCCAGAAATCCATTAGTCCAACAAAAGTCTACTTATCTGGGACTATGGCACTACCAGTTTACTAATTGGCATCAGTAGAGTTGCTTTTGAACATGATGGAATGACACAAATCAAAGAGGCCCAGGCTGGGACTTGAAACTGGGCCAGCTACATGAGGAACTGAGGCCTCTGGACATGGAGTGAATGTTTAGCCAAGTGAACTACAACGCTCCCTTGTCACAGAAATGGTTTATCTATTATCTATTCTAAAGCTTTGGGATTTCAGCGAACCACAGTGAGAGCCATTATCCACAAATGGTGAAAACATGGAACAGTGGTGAATCTTCCCAGGAGTGGCCGGCCAACCAAAATTACCCCAAGAGCACAGCTACGACTCATCCAAGAGGTCACAAAAGACCCCAGAACAACATCCAAAGAACTGCAGGCCTCACTTGCCTCAATTAGGGCTGAAATATACTTGCTGTTGGCAACAGATCCGCATACGCATTATGGCGCCCACGCGTTCCCAGTGTACCTACGGCACGTAGGTTGCTCGAGGTAATGTGCCGCGTGCACGTGGTGCAATATCGACTTGAATGCTTGAGGTGCTCGTGCGACTTTCTCCGTGACTTTGGTTAAGTGGCCGCACATACCACCTCCATTGGCAACGAGACCTATTTTTCTTCGCAGCAGCAAAAGTAACTTCTTCCTTGAGGAAGTTGTCCACATTGTCCATTTTCCACATACACCTGGGTCGTTCACGTATGCCGCGGAAATACAATCTCACAGGCAGATTGACCTTTTCACATTCTCAGTGTCCAAGTGCTGTGTACTGCTCCTAGTAGAGGCTTCCGGTTCTTTGGCCAAGTGTTGGCATGCTGCAGCAAGTATATGCACAGACGATGCAGACTGCTTGCGTGAACGTTTGTGTCCACAGAAAGTATATCCCAGGCCTTAAGGTCAGTGTTCATGACTCCACCATAAGAAAGAGACTGGGCAAAAATGGCCTGCATGGCAGAGTTCCAAGACCAAAACCACTGCTGAGCAAAAAGAGCATAAAGGCTCTTCTTAGTTTAGCCAGAAAGAATCTTGATGATCCCCAAGACTTTTGGGAAAATACTCTGTGGACTGACGAGACAAAAGTTGAACTTTTTGGAAGGTGTAGGTCCCATAACATCTGCCGTAAAAGTAACATGGCATTTCAGAAAAGGAACATCATACCATATGGTGGTTTTGGTGTGATGGTCTGGAGCTGTTTTGCTGCTTCAGGACCTGGAAGACTTCCTGTGGTAAATGGAACCATGAATTCTGCTGTCTACCAAAAAATCCTGAAGGAGAATGTCCGGCCATCTGTTCATGACCTCAAGCTGAAGCGCACTTGGGTTCTGCAGCAGGACAATGATCCAAAACACACCAGCAAGTCCACCTCTGAATGGCTTAAGAAAAACAAAATGAGGACTTTGGAGTGGCCTAGTCAAAGTCCCCACCTGAATCCAATTGAAATGCTGTGGCATGACCTTAAAAAGGCGGTTCATGCTGGAAAACCCTCCAATGTGGCTGAATTACAACAATTCTGCAAAGATGAGTGGAACAAAATTCCTCCACAGCGCTGTAGAAGACTCATTGCCAGTTATCACAAACACTTGATTGCAGTTGTTGCTGCAAAGGGTGGCCCAACCAGTTATTAGATTTAGAGGGGAATCACTTTTTCACACAGGGCCATTTAAGTTTGGATTTTTCCCCCTCCCTTAAAAATAAAAATCTTTATTTAAAACTGCATTTCCTGTTTACTTGTATTATCTTTGTCTCACATTTAAATTTATTTGATGATCTAAAACATTTAAGTGTGACTATCATGCAAAAAAGTAAGAAATCACAGAAGGGGGCCAAAACTTTTTCACACAGCTGTATGTGCACCTCCCAACAAGTAGATATAAGTGCCTCATTCTAAAAAAAAAACAAACAAAAAAAAAAAACATCGTGCAGCAATTACACATCATTAAAAACGGTTTTGAATCATATATCACATTTTTCTACAATTGATCTTTGATTTTTTTACACGCTGTGCCTTTAAGATTTTTAACTTCCTTCTGTAGAGAAAGTCCACGCAGAGATCGACAGAGTGATTGGACAAACCCGCCAGCCCTCCATGGCCGACAGACCAAACATGCCTTACACTGATGCTGTCATTCATGAGGTTCAGAGGATGGGAAATATTGTCCCTCTCAATGCACTCAGGATGACTACCAAAGATACAACTCTGGGAGGTTATTTCATACCCAAGGTGCCATTACTGTACTCACTTTAAAGGGGAAGTTTGTTTTTTTTCAATCTGGACCTATTTTCTAGCATGAAATATGTTCATTTACTCACCCAGACAGTTTTGGTGCAACTTGAATTCCTTCGGGAGATATTTAGATCCACTCCAGATCAGCGCATGTCCAATACAATGGGAGTGATGCGGGCAACCACATGCAACCTCTAAATAAGGCATTAACTGCCACAAACTCCTTCATGTCACCAATGTTTTGTTGTGAAACATTAGTCGGGACCCCCCCCCCCCCCCCGTGAGCTCGAACCAGCTTTTTTGTGGTGATTCGTCCTTATTTACAGACATTTACTTGTTATGGTGTCACATAATACTGACACCATCAAAGCCGCTGCAGTAAAAATGTCTGTAAATGAGGACGAATCACCACAAAAAAGTCGCTTCAAGCTCACAGGGGGGTCCGACTAATGTTTCACAACAAAACATTGGGGAAATGAAGGAGTTTGTGGCAGATAATGCCTCCTTAATGCCTTGAAAAAAAACGAACTTCCCCTTTAAGAGTAAGTCATCTTTAACAAGTGTTTTGTTTCTTTAAAGTACTATACACATTGTTTTTTGCGTTTTTAGGGTACTTCCGTGATGCCCATGCTCACTTCGGTGCTGTTTGATAAGAATGAATGGGAGACTCCAGACACTTTCAACCCTGGACACTTCCTGGATGCTAAAGGAAAGTTTGTAAAGAGAGAAGCATGCATACCCTTCTCTGCAGGTAAACCACATCTATTTGTGTTTAAAAGTTTCAGTAAAATGACTTGCAGGGTACCAGCTGGCTGAAAATCATTTCATGTTTGTAAATGGTCAGCTCTGATCAGTCTGTAACTTTGGAACAAATGTGGCTGCATTTGTGATAGAAGTTTAATTTCAAGGGAATTTTAAGAGTGTATAAAGCCATGCCTGACTTTTAAACCAGTGTGTCTCTGCTCTTCAGGGAAACGTGTGTGTCCTGGAGAAGGCCTCGCAATGATGGAGCTGTTCCTGTTCTTGGTGGGATTACTGCAAAAGTTCTCTTTCTCTGTTCCTGAAGGAGTAGAGCTGAGTACAGAAGGAATTACTGGAGCTTTACGAGTACCTCATCCCTACAAAGCTTATGCTAAAGCTCGCTGAGTTTTACATCTTCTCACCAAATCAGTTTTGACTCAGTTGGCATGTGACATGGCATGATTTAATTTCTCTTTAGCTGTAAATCGAACTCTGGTTGAGTAAATAAATGTTATCATTAATTATATGATTTTTTTTTTTTAATCAATTTACATAGCATGTAATCTTACAGTTAAGCTGAAGTTTTTTTTAATACTCTCTGTCAGTTATGTCATAAAGTGTGTAAAATATATGAATAAAGAAGTAATTTGTTCAAATAGGGCTTTTTTTTATGACTTTTTATTCTTGTATTAACAAGTTGTTTTACCCAAACTATTTCTTCAACAACCATGTCAGAAAACGCCACCTGTAGCTGAGGAGAAGATGTTTTTCTGTTGGAGAATATAATCTGATGAGTGCAGATTTATCTTGCTCCAGAGTGATGGAGCTTCAAGGAAAGAATAGCAGTGAATGAAATCTGCACCCAACTTGCCAGAAAAATGATACAGTGCCTGCTGTATAAGCTTCTCAGGCAGCATTATGATCTGAATTTGTTTATCAACATTTTGCACCCTAAACATTTTGTGCACAGTGGTGTGGTAGTTAATACCATTGGCCTCACAGCAGGAGGGTTGCTGGTTTGAGCCTTGGCTGCAGAGTGGTTTGAACAGTGGCCTTTCTGTGTGGAGTTTGCATGTTCTCCTATTGTATGCCTGGGTCCTCCTGTTTCCTCCCACAATCTGAATACATGTACGGTATGTTATAGTAACTGTATAACTAAGGTTACACACACATTCCTCCATGTTGTCAGGGCAACCATCAAGGCAAAAATAAAGAAAGATCTAGGAACATATTACCAATCAATCTAAAACACATTACAATACAATCCAGAGGTAATACAACTCCAGGAGTAACTAAGATGGAAGGAAAAATACCCTGTATGGTATGGTATGGTATGGTATGGTATGGTATGGTATGGTATGGTATGGTATGGTATGGTGGTATGGTATGGTATGGTATGGTGAAAAATACAAGGGCCGAATGACAAAACAGAAAATATTTGGAAAATGAAGGATTTGGGTCTTGTGGTGTCGAGAGTGATCAGAGCACCGGGAAAGTGGCTCCAACAGACACCAGGAAAACCATCAGACCACATAAGTCTTAGCTGAAATATTTCATAGCGTTACTTTGCTGTCATCTAGTGGCAGTTTCTGCCATGAAAGAAAGAGATGCAGCATGTCTGTTTTTACAGAATCCAGCAAATATACAGCAATCTTTCATCAGCTTTGTCAGCATTTATGGTGAACATCTACCCCTGAATTACCTCAGTGAACTTACATGTGATTTATGCACAGAAATATCAAAAGTGTTAGGATCACTCATCTTTTTTAAAAAAAAAAATGAAAAAATTTCTGTCATCTACTTTGCTTATGAAAAGGAAGATGTTATTCCAGCTATTTATTTCTGACAAACTCAAACATTAAGCTTCACATGACATCCTTCATCACCCTTGTGTTTAAATGGGCTGTTTTACTAACTTTCTTTAACCATTTCAAAATGGTCTCCTGCATTTAGCTACAACAGGCCTGACTCACTGTCACACATTCTACATCTACCTAAACTGTGCGTCAGCAGAGTACCAGCCCATCTCTAACTCGTAATGAATGATGAGGAGAGAGGTCCTGAACAGTCCTTTGCTTCGTTCCTCTTTCTCTCTCCTTCACAATGTGGCTGTGCTTGTTATGTCAGTGGCTTCATTTAAGGGGGATGCTGGTTTTTATCTTGGCTGTTCTTCTCCTGGTGTATTTTCTTAACAAAAAGGACCCGCCTCACTTTCCTCCAGGACCACCAGCTCTGCCTATTTTGGGGAACATCTTCAGCATCGAGTCTAAACAGCCTCATATTTACCTCACTAAGGTAAGCTGGAAGCATTCAGGCATGGCATTATTATGTTTTACCCACTTTGTGTTAAACAGCGAAAGAGATGACTGAGCAGCTCTAACAGTCTTACCTTATAATACAACCACTGTTACACACAATGTTGAAGAATTTTAAAAATGTCCACATTTCTTTCTTTTTTGTTTTTCTAGCCAGATTTTAGTGGGAAAGAAATGCTAAAATCATGAGAAAGTTTGGTAACAGTGTAAACAACAACTAGCTGAATTCATACTGAATCACATGCTGGACAACAGGCCTCTTATTCTTTGCTTTTGTATCTTCAGCTCGCTGATGTTTATGGGAACGTGTTCTGCATACGTCTGGGACGACACAAAACAGTGTTTGTGTCCGGGTGGAAGATGGTGAAGGAGGCTTTAGTGACACAGGCCGACAACTTTGTGGACCGCCCTTACAGCCCGATGGTCACCAGAATTTACTCCGGGAATTTAGGTGATTTATGCAAATGGATAATTGAAATGTTGGTGTCAATACAGAAGAACTTACCAACAGTAATTAATGTTTGCCCTTTTTCTTTCTCTGGTAGCGGGTCTTTTCTTCAGTAACGGCAAGGTGTGGAGGAGACAGCGGCGTTTTGCCATGGCCACATTACGCACTTTTGGTCTGGCCGATAAATCCACAGAGGAGACGGTCTGTGAGGAGAGTCAGTATCTACAGGAAGCCTTGGAAGAAAAGAAAGGTTAACGACAACAACAAAAAACAGAGGCTAAACTGTTAAAAAAAAAACACCTAAAAACAAATTGTAAGGTAGCTAAAGACATCTCCTCTGTTTAGGCGAGCCCTTTGACCCTGTGCCGCTCTTGAACAACGCAGTGTCCAACATCATCTGCCAGATCGTCTTTGGGAGACGGTTTGACTACAGAGATCACGACTTCCAAAGCATGCTGAAGAATCTGACTAACATGGCCTATCTGGAAGGCTCCATATGGGCTCTAGTAAGACATAAAAACAAACACACACACATTTGCTTCATATAAAAACATAAAAACACAAAAATCCTTTCCTGAGACACTTTCACTCAGCCATCACTGACACAGTGCAGTTACAGATACTTACTACGGCTTTATTCTATAATTCCTCTCCTACAGCTGTATGACGCATTCCCAGTAGTGATGAAAAACCTCCCAGGGCCTCACAATGGCATCTTCAGCAGCTCCAAGTCTTTAAAGGCATCTATCAGGAGAGAGATAGAAAGACACAAGTTGGATCTGGACCCAAGCAACCCACGAGATTACATTGACAAGTTTCTCATAGAGGAGAGAGTATGCTGTTCACATTTAGATCAACAGAACAGAAAAAATAAGGAGAAGAAATCTCTAAGTACTCACTGTTTCTCTCTTCGCTCTGTTTAATAGCACAACAGAAACAGTGACATGGGATTTGAGGAGGAAAACCTGGTTCTGTGCTGTCTGGATCTGTTTCTGGCTGGCAGTGAAACCACCTCAAAGACTCTGCAGTGGGGACTCATCTACCTCATCAAGAATCCTCACATCCAAGGTGGATTCATAAGACCAATTTTAACAGAATATGAGAATATGTTACTGATCAATAACTAAACTGGATTTACCTCTTAGACAAAGTCCAAGCAGAGATAGACAGAGTGATCGGACAGAACCGCCCAGCATCCATGGGAGACAGACCCAACATGCCTTACACCGACGCCGTCATCCACGAGATCCAGAGGATGGGAAACATTGTTCCGCTCAATGGGCTCAGGATGGCTGCCAGGGACACAATGCTGGGGGGTTACATCATACCAAAGGTGCCCTGATCCACTTGCTTTTTTTCTACAATATATTACCAACATGAGGTGACTATATAAGTTATAGAAGGTTCCGGATATTTGGATACCGTGAAGAAAAATAGGCAGAAAAATGACAAAATGCTGCACACTCAAAATTAGGATGATTTTAGGTTTATGTCCTCACAGCAGACTTGTCCTCCCGCGCATCTTTTGTCTAACTTGTGCTGTTTTTTACAGTTATTGTGTTTGGCTAGGCTCAGTTAAAGTTTTGGCAAAACATGAGCAAACATCCACAAAGTTTTTGTTGCTTCACGTCCGGCCTAGAAGTTTCCACTCCCTCACTGTAAAAAGGATGCATTCAGGTACCAAAACAAGGTACTGTTTGATTTAACATGAATCGGTACTCGGTTTGGTAGGTACCAATAAAAGTACCAAAATCTGAACCCATCCTTTGCCTGAGCTACTTCATCTGGCTCCTCTTGATAGGGAGGAGCAGCGGCTCTACTTTGAGCCCCTCCCAGATGACCAAGCTTCTAACCCTGTCTCTAAGGAAGAGCCCGGCCACCCTGCAGAGGAAGCTCATTTTGGCTGCTTGTATCTCATTCTTTCGGTCACTACCCACATCTCGTGACCATAGATGGGGAAAGGAATATAGACTGACTGGTAAATCGAGAGCTTTGCCTTCTGGTTTCTGACTTTGCTACCCTTTCGTCCACTGGGTCAAACCCCAGCACACAGGCGTCGAGCACAGGGGGCAATGAGTATGCCCACACCTGCTTGGCGCTTCTCACTGGTAGCAACTCCAGAGTGGGACAAGGTCCAGCCCTTCCCGAGGATGCTGTTTCCAGAGCCCTGTATCTAGCTGGAACCGCTCAACCTCGCGCACCAACTAAGGCTCCTTTCTTCTTTTTTTTTTTTTTTTGTCTGTTTTTTTTTCTTTTTTTTGGGGGGGGGGGGGGTTATAAGGATAGTTTTTTTTTATAGACGTTTTTATTAGTTATATGGATTTTATGTTGTTTATGTTCTGTATTATTTATGCTGTAAATCTGTTATTTTAAAGAAATAGGAACTTGGGATAACTTCGGATTTTTGGGGATTTTTTTTATTTTATTTTTTGTATATAAATATTTACTTTTTATAGTTTTTTATATATATTTTTTGTTATTAGTTATAAGGATTTTATGTTGCGTACATTGTGTTGTTTATGTTGTGGATGTTATGTTAAGTTCCTGGATTACATCAGGCTGGTTCTTTCCTCTCATGTCTTTTTCTTTTTGTGCAGACAGTTCTTTTCGTTTTGGCTCTGCAAATAGCAAAAGTCTGTTATGTTAAAGAAAAAGGAACGTTTTTCTTTAACAAGTTCCTGGATTTCGTCAGCTTCACTGATTTTCAAAGTGGATTGTAAGCTCTTCTTATTTTTGTGTTGTCATTTCGTCTTTGTGGTTTCTGTTACTGGTGTCTCCGAGCCATCCTGTGGTTGTGGGACCAGTTCTGTCCCACATTCCTCCACTGATTGAGAGGAGGAGGAATGAAGGAGTGATTTTGGCTCCATAGAGGACGAAGTGAAGTTTTCTGAATTAACAGAGGTCTCAGGAAAGATTTCTGTTTCCTCAGTAAGATCCTGGATTTCTTCAGGTTCACTGATTCCAGAGTGGATTCTGCACTCATCTTATCTTTGCGTCGTTTCTTCTTAAGGGTTTCTCTTAATAGTTTCACAGAGACCTCCCGTGGTTCTGGGATCAGGTCTGAATCTGAATAAACACAGCTCTCAGGACAGATTTCTGTTTCTCCAATACTTTCCTGGATTGCTTCAGGTTGACTGATTTCCACAGTGGATTTTAAGCTTTTCTTGTCTTTACGTTGCCTTTTTTTAGTGGTTTTGGTTCCATATTCCTCCACTATTTTAGAGCCTTCTTCTGGTTCAAGTTCTGTTAAGAGTGAAAACCTGTCCCGTAAAGCAAACATGTATGAAGAATCATCTTCCTCTTCCTGGATTTCTTCAGGTACACTATATTTCCTAGATTTTACGTACTTTTTATTTTTGCATTCTTGTTTTTCTTAGTGGCTTTTCTTACTGGTTTCTCAGAAATCTGCTTTGGTTCTGTAACCAGTTCTGTTACACATCCCTTCACTGATTTGGAGCATTTTTGGGGTTCTGGCCTCATAAAGGATGAGGTAATGTTATTTGACTTAACAGAGCTCTCATGAAAGATTTCTGTTTCTACAGTAACTTTCTGGTGTCCTGCAGATTCACTGGTTTCCAGAGTGGATTTTAAGCTCTTTCTATCTTTGCATCCCTTTTTCTTTGCACTTTTTCTGACTGGTTTCTCTCTGGTACCTCTGGTGGTTCCGGAACCAGTTCTTTTACACATTCTTTTACACTTTCCTTATCTTCTCCAAGAACCTCCTGTGGTTCTGAGACCAGTTCTGTCATACATTCCTCCACAGATTCAGAGGCTTGCTCTGGTTTTGGTTCTGGTTCCATAAGCGAGGAAGTCAAATTATTTGAATTCACAGAGCTCTCAGGGAAGATTTCCATTTCTTCAGTAACTGCTGCAGGTTCACTGATTTCCAGAGAGGATTTCATTCTTTTCTTATTTTTGCTTCGTTTCCTCCTAGTGGTTTCTCTTACTGGTGTCTCAGAGACCTCCTGTGGTTCAGAGACCAGTTCTGTTACACATTCCTCCAGTAATTCACAGCATTGTTCTTGTTCAGGCTCTGCTAAGAGTGAAAACGTATTTAAAACAAACTCACACTGGGGATTCATTTCCTCTTCTGTAAGTTCCTGGATGACTTGAGGTTCAGTGATTTCTACAGTAAATTCAGGTCTTTCTTTATTTTCTCCAAGAACTTGCTGCGATTCTGGGACCAGTTCTGTTAAACATTTGTCCACTGATTCAGAGATTTCTGGTTCCATAATTGTGGAAGAAGTGTCATCTATCACATAGCTCTCAGGAAAGATTTCTGTTTCTACACAAACTTCCTGGATTGCTGTAGGTTCCCTGATTACCAGAGTTGATTTTACCCTTTTCTTATCTTTGCTTCGTTTCTTCCTAGTGGTTTCTCTTACTGGTTTCTCAGAGACCAGTTCTATCACACATTCCTTCACTAATTCAGAAAGTCTATTTGGTTCTTGCTCCACAATAGAGGAACGGAAAATATCAATGCTATTGGAGTTCTCTAGAAAGGTTTTCGGGCTTACCTCAAGGTAAGCCCGAAAGTCCATTGATGACCTCATGGACTTCCTGAGGCAGTGCTGAGTGTACAGCTCCTCCAAGCTGGGCAGCTGACAACCAATGATTCACTCAGCTGAGCGCACCACCCTGCCGAGGTCCTCGTTGGTACAGCTTCCATACCAGCTGGTGAAGCTGCTTGTCAGCAGGCTCTCGATTGTTCCCCCGTAAAAGGCCTTGATGGGGGTTTTTGACTCAGATCAAACTTCTTGAGGTATCTGAGTCCATTCAGGCGCTGTTGTGCCTTTGTGACCACCCCAGTTGTGTGCTCCTCCCATTTCAGCCTCTCGTTTATGGTCACCCTCAGGTACTTGAAGGTTTCCACTCTTTCCACTACAGTGCTGTTGATGGTGATGGGAAGCTGTGGGTTCCTTCCCCACCTATAGTACACAATGACCTCCTTTAGACACATTCATCTGGAGATGATTTCCTCTGCACCACGGCTCCAGGTTGGTCACTTCCTCTCTGTAAGCTGTCTCATCGTCTCTTGTGATCAGCCCCACCACCACTGTGTCATCTGCAAACTTGACAATAATGTTTGACGGATGAGAAGCTGCACAGTCAGGTATGTATGGGGTGGGGGGTTGCGGGGCCCTGAGACAAAGAGGAGGAAGTGCAGTTGCCCACTCCCTCCACCTGGGGGCTGTCCGTTAGAAAATCCAGGGTCCAGTCACACAGAGCTGCATGCAGACCCAGATCCTGAAGCTTACTGACCAGCCTAGATGGTATTATTGTGTTGAATGTGGAGGTGTAATCCTCAAAAAGCGTTCTCACATAGGTGTTCCTCCCCTCCAGGTGGGAGAGGGCAGTGTGAAGAACGTGGGCTATGGCATCCTCTGTTCTCCCGTTGGAGCGATGGGCAAACGGCAGGGGATCCAGGGTGGAGGGAAGCCTAGCATATAAATGTTTTAACCAGATCCTCATCGCACTTGCTGGCTATAGGTGTGAGAGTTATGGGGCGCCAGTTATGAAGACTGTTCACTTTCTGCTGTTTGGGGATTGGGATTATAGTGCTCGTCTTAAAACAAGTAGGATCAGTCCTTATGCTGCCGGCACACTACACGACTGTCACAGTTGTTGCAGATTTTGAAAAGACTGGGGCGTTCACACTAACAGACTAGATTCCATTGAATCATCCAAGATTGGGGATAACACATTTAACGATTGTCTCCTCCACGGGATTCCAAACTACAAGATCGTTCAACCCAACTGAGGTGGTGGAAATCACAGACTCCTCGTGTGCCAATTGCCATTATACAGAAAAGAAGAAGATGCACAAATCTTCGGACATAGACCTGAATGGGTATTAAATACAATCGTATGTGTTTGTATGCGTTTGTGCGTCATGGATGTTGGTGTGGCATTAAATCAAAAGTTTAACAGCTCCATAAATGATGTGGTCAGCACCCCTGTAGCACCTAGAGGAAAAAATAGTATGGCATCGCCACGGAGTGTATTTAATAGCTGTGGGTCGGGACAGGCAATATTATTATAATATGCGCATCAATCCGCGCATCACTTATTCCCAAGGCTGTGGCGCGTGGCTGCGCCTGCACATGGCTGTTACAACAATGAATTGGGTCGGCTAATAGATACAATATTTAAAGTGACATGGGGCTGTGAGGAGGCTGCTGTAGCCTATAAACAAATATATTTCACAAATATGTAATAACCTTGGGAGCCATCAGACTGACTCCACAGCAGCGTCACACACTTATCACCACCCCTCTTCTGCTGCGCGTAATGCCGGAGTAGAACACTTTTTTTTTTTTGGCCCATAAACAGTCTCAAGTTCATTCTCAGTTAAATTCTTTATTTTTCTTCACTTCATAGTCATATTTTGTCTTTCTGATCGTACAGAGAGGAGAATCCCCGGTGCAGGTAGTACTCCAACATCTGCGCTCTATTCCACATTTACTGGGATGTAAAAAGGGAATTTGCCAACTTAGATCCATGCATTTGCATAGATTGCATCTGAAAATTATTGTGCACATGACATTGTTAGGATCTGATCCTACGTCGGGTTTCAGTAGGAAATCCAAGCAGTACTTTGCACATGCGGCTGCAGCAGTTCTGCTGCGCAGCTCCCAGTCGGGCGCAGTTGGCTCTAGTTTTCAAACATGTTTCATTGACTACGACTGAAGTCTTGTTGGGTCGGTTTCTGTAACACACTTGGGGATCTGAGTCCTTCCCCAGACACACCAACAGATTTTTCTGCCGACTGGCGAGGCAGACTAAACCCAACTCGCCCCAACTGGAGCCGACTACGCCTGACTGACAATCGTGGGTAAAATCGGGCAAATAATCGTGTAGTGTGCCACCAGCTTTAGAGAGAGAGACAGGTTGAAATATATCTGTGAACACCCCTGCCAGCTGGTGGGCGCAGGCTCTCAGGACACGTCCAGGGATGTCGTCTGGTCCGGCTGCCTTCCACTGGTTGATTCCATGAAAGGAGCGGCGGACATCAGCTTGGAGAGCAGACAATCCTGTCCTGCAATGGACTGGGGTTGAGTAGGAGTCTCCTCTGGCACCAAGGTAGAGGTCGGGGGAGAGTTAGACGTGCCAGTAGATCTGACAGAGGATTCCAACCTGGCATAGAATGAGTTTAGTTCATCTGGGAGGGAAGATGTCGTCTGTGGGGTTTGGTTTATCCTCCTCCTGTTGCTGCTTATAACCTGGAGTCCATACCATAGGTGCCTTGGGTTGGTGGCTATGAGATTAGACTCCATTCGCTGACTATAGTCCCTCTTTGCCCGATTGATGGCTGACCTGAGTGCATACTGTGCCTCCTGAAAACCAGATTGACGGGCTACAAGCCGAGTATGATGAGCTGTCCGTACTGTAGCATTCAGCCATGGTTTCTGGTTTGGCATGATTTTTATTTTCCTCATGGGAACAACATCCTCTGTGCATTTTCTGATGTAGCTGGTGACAGTGTCCGCGCAGCTCTATAATCAGCTCTATAATGTTTTGAAAGTTGATCCGCATCCAGAGAAAATTCCAGATACTATGATCCAGCACACATGAAAACAAGGGAGTCGAGCTGCTTGGCGGAGGTCTGCACTCTCTGAGTGCTTTTCTAGTTGTTTTTAGTATTTCTGTTGAAACACAACTCAAAATCAATGTCATGATGTTCATAAAATTTTTATTTATGATTACTTTGTTCAATTTCAATTTATTTCACAGGCAGCTGATTTTTTTTTCTGTCTTTAATGGAAGGGTATGTAAACTTCTAAACACAATTGTAGTTGCATCCCTTTAAAGTTTTCTTACTCAAACAAGATGCATTTATTTTCTATTGACCTTTATATGATTTTGTGTGTGTAGGAGACCGCTGTGATGCCTAACCTGACCTCTGTGCTGTTTGACAAGAATGAATGGGAGACTCCCGACACCTTCAACCCTGGACACTTCCTGGATGCAGAGGGAAAGTTTGTTAGGAGAGAAGCATTCCTGCCCTTCTCTGCTGGTAACTTTCACATTTAAGTCTGATCTTTTTAACTTTGATCCGATGCTGAAAAAGAAAATGAGAGTTCAGAAGCAGTACATTTTATGTGATTATAATAAAAGCCGTCTTCCCCAGGAAAGCGTGCGTGCCTTGGTGAGGCGTTGGCAAGGATGGAACTCTTCTTGTTTTTTGTGAATTTATGTCAGAAGTTTAATTTTTCCACTCTGGATGGAGTTGAGCTGAGTACAGAGGGAATAACTGGAGCCACACGGACTCCGTATCCTTTCAAGATCTTTGCAAAACCTCGCTGAGCCTTGCAGACTATTTGCTATTGACTAGAATACTTGTGTAAATAGTATCTGTTGCAGTTTTGTGGTAAACTCCAGTACAGTGCATGGTTTTACTAATAACCGAGATTATACAAAACATGTTTCATTCGTAGAACAGGGGATTGTGGCATCATGCTCCTTCAATAACAATATGAGACCAACAGTTCCCCATATTTCACATTCATCCATAATTGGATTTGGACTATTTGCCACTTGAGAAATAAATCACACAATGAATCCCAGATTTCTTTTTGCCTTTTGAAAGATAGAGTTGTCTTTGTTGGATCTGTCCCAGTGGGATTGTTGTAAATAACTTTGTGACATGAAGTTGGCAATGATGTGCTTTAAATAAACACCCAATTATTCAGCAATATGGCACTTCTGATGTTTCTTTATCCTTCGAACAAAACTGATAAGACTAAACGAAACATGCGGTTTTAGAAAAACAGTATTTATTCACAGAAAAAAGACAAAGCCTTTGAAACATCAACCTTTTGGAATACCTAAAAAAAAATAAATCATAATGCCCCTTTTATAATTGACATTTAACCTCTGATGTGGTTACTGCGCTGTATTACATTTGATCGTACTTATTTTCAAATGAATGACGCTCCTTTTAAAACCAACAATTTACTAGAATTATTTGCTGTAAAGAAAAATTTTAGACATCTATATAGATCTTAAATGTGTCTAAACCATATCAGGATGCTGCAAAGTAAGAAAGCAAGGAGAATGTTTATGTGGTTTAAAAACTGCGTAGCATCAGACAGCCGATAACCAACAATGTGAAAAACGATATCTACTTCACTACAGCGCTTTTTACTCTGACCAGACACTCAAAACTCAAATCCCCAAAACACAATTAACTACATTAAATAAAAACTCCAATGTTACCATTTTCAGGTACAAGTGCTCAACCTGGTTCTCACATTTTGATCAAAAGCTGGTGTTAAATCATGTTTCGATTAAAACTTGAACAATTTATGTAATATTATTTACCACTAAATAAGATCAAGATATTCAGAGAATAGAAAGGTCTGTTAGTTGTCACAAGCGTGTGCTGCTAATACACCACTCTGTGGAGATAAAGAAAAAGGGTAATACACTTTTCCCTGGATTCACTGAAAGATCGGTGAAAAAGATATATTTTTTTGCAGCACCTTAAATGTTGATCATCACTCATGTGCTTAACAGGATTTCCACTGTGTGTGAAGTAATGGGCTTTCAGAAAAACAAGAAGAAAAACATTGCAACTGCCTGATGTCTGATGCTTAAAAGTTGTTGGCGGCCAGCACCAAATATAGAAAGTGATTCTTTAAAGCAAAGTTTGCTTTCATTGTTCTGCTGGATGACTTCACAGATGCACCCTTCACTGCATAGCATACCATACACTTCATATACGCTTCTACAATCGGCTTAAGTTACATTTAGGTGGCTTCGGCATTCAAGTCACCCCTTTCAAAAATTCCAGTTATTAACATAAATAGGCTCCAATTCTGAATAAAAATATTAAGCATACATATTCATTTAATTCCTGACAAAATACAAGCATATAACAAGAGCCAAGGCTAAACTGATTATAGAAAGTTTTCATCTGAGAAACCACAAGGAAAAGGGGGGGGGAAAAAAAAAAAAATAAAATATTATGAATAAAAGAGGTAATAAACAAGAAAAATAAAAATCCCTGAATAGACATTTAGTGAAGGTCTATAATTTGGGACAGCAAGCGCTGCTTTGGCTCAAGAGGTGAACTCGGTGTTACTGCAAGGTCATCAAATGTACAGCGGGACAGTGCACTGTAACCTCCGATGGCTGACCTGTTGTGTTGCTTGATAAGTGACCGATGAAGTCCTTGATCTCTCCTCCCAAAAGGCTAGAGTAGATGTGTTTAAGGTCACTTGAGTGCTCGCTTGTTAGAGGGACTGATGGCTGTGTATTTTTGCCTTGTTTAAAAAGGTGAGACGTGTTTCCATGACAGTCTACTTGGAGGTAGCGGCAGGCACGCTGATTGAAGATGGCCGGCGTGGGGCGTTTGAGACTTGGCGCTGCTGCGTCAAAAAGGACTGTCCAGGGGACAGCATGGAAGGAGTGCGGCCCCCAAGGCGGGATTCAATAGCCAGCTTCTGAAAGTTTAAACTCTGAAGACAGAGAAAAGACATTTATGAGTCTTTACAGAAACTAAATTTACCAAAGAAAACTTCAGGTGGTTTTACTTCACCTTGTTATACCAGGCTGTGACTATCAGCTTCTCCTCATACTCTCTCAGTCTAGCCTGCTCACACTGACGCTAGGAGGAAAAACAGCCAAACATTAGTTATATTTAAAACTCCCCCCTTAAAACCATCCAGCAAATTCATTTTACAAACTTTAGTTGAAATGTAAATTTACTTCAAGGTTGAGAATCTGTTTGTCCCGGTCTGCCAGCTGGCTCCTTAAAGCCTGGATCTCAGCAGTGGCAGGATTCAACTTCGGGTCCAGCGCTCGTATTACCTTCAGGGAAAGAAGATAGAACAGACAGTGGGTACGTTTACATGGAGACTTTTTTCCCTTTCGGTACGAAATCATTCTGATTGAGGATTTCAGGGCAGCTGTTTACATGGGAACTAATTCATTCTGATCTGGCGTGTACATGCGCCAACATTTATTCAGAATAATCCTGTCTGACATGCACAGAATGATGTAAATCACTGTATTTATTAAAGACGGAGGTCTACAGACTGATAGTCACAGTTGTTGTGGTCTCTGCAGGACTTTAATCAAGCAGCAGCTGATACTCATGTACTCTCAAACAACCAAAAGAAAAAGCCATAAAGACAGAGTTTGAGTTAAAAACAAACTTTGTCGCTGTCCAGGGAATTACGTTGTTCAGTGCCATCTGTCAAAGTGAAAAAGTCTACCCCTGTGAAACCGAATGATAATTCATTCAGTTCTGCACTTTTCATTCAGAAAGAGCTTTTAAAATTGAAGCAAATCAGTATATTTGGGTCCATATAAACGCAGCCAGTGATGCTCTACAATACTCAACCTCAAGTTTAAGGGATTAACAAAACAATATTAAAATGGCTCACGTTGCGAGCTTTCTCCAGGTACATCTTGTAGCGCTTTTCAATGGCCCACATGTCATCATCTTTCTTCTTCAGAGCAGCCATCAGCTCATCCAGCTTCAATGCTTTGAAACAGAAAAGCATCATTATTATCATTGATGCCAAGTATAGATTTACAATCATGTGTTGGCAGCAGAATGGTGTAAAACATGCTTACAGGTCTGAGTGTTGTCAGGCTGAAGGTCTTCAAGGAGCTCTTTCTTCTTCATGATTTCATCCTGAGCTTCATTCAGCTGAACCCTGAAGAAAAACAAACATTTTACTTTCCTCAGCTGAGAAATGCAAGATAAATATATGTTCCTGCAATGATTAAAAACCCAAGTCCCACACTCACATGTGAGCATCCAGTTTTCGCTTCAGGTTTGACTGACAAAAAAAGGAAAACAACATTTCAAATGTTGTCAAAGCAATTCACAATAAACAGCAAAAATAATTAAATGAAACAGTTTTGTTGTAAAACCGTAACCTCTTAATCAGGTTAAAGCACGAACAGAAATAACAATGTTTTTTTTTTTCCTCTACATCATCAGAAAGTCTAACAGCTTAAGATTAACTCTGTGAGGGACTGTGTTGGCACCAGTGCCTGCTGGTGCGCTTACATCATCAGGTTTGGCCGCCTGACTCTGCAGAGCCTTCTGAAGGTCTTCAACCTGCTGCTGCAGCTCACTGATCCTCTCTCGGCTCAGTCTGGAGATTAACCAACATGCAGAAGAGGATTGACATGCAGAGACAGTTTGCTTGAAAAGGAAGTTGGTAAAACAAGCAGACATCGATGTTAAACCTGTTTTCAGTGTCCAGTTCGCTGCGTGTTTTATCAGCTTCCTCCAGCTGCACCCTCAGCATCTTATTCTCATGCTGCAGTCGGATGAATTTCTCTCTACATAATCACAGAAAGTCAGATCATACACCATAATGGAAGCAAGAGAATTCATGTTACATGATGAAAAGTGATCTTACTTGTATTCAACAGGCATTAATTCAGCTGCAAGGTTATCATGGCTGGGGCTGCCTGAGGGAAGCATCCCTGTGTGAGGAAGCGGCCTGTGTATTTAATAATGAACCAGCATCAGCATCCACACTGCTACATGATAACGTGCAATGAAGTACCTGACTGAGAGAGCTGGTGCTGTTGAGCCTGAGTGCATCGCAGCTCCTCGTTGATTTCTTTGAGAGAATCTCTCTCGATGATGATCCTCTAGAGCAGGAAACAGTTCATTGTTTGTCGATTTTATTACAGCAAAAATTTACTTTAATTCCTGACACATTTCGAAAGCTGCTGTACCTCTTTCTCCTTCAGAACAGTTTCGTGTTTCTCCTCCAACTTTTTTGTCTCAAAAGCCAGATTGTCTGCTCGCTTCGTCTCTTCAGTTAACTTTTTGTGTAGCTCCTGGACCTAAAACGAAAAACCCACAGACATAAAACAACACACGGCGCCAAATGTATTCTCTCATCCTAATATCCTGATATTCATAAACACCACAAAGTTGACTAAATTAATGTTGCATAAGTGAATAAAATTTTGGTTTGATCTAAATAAATTAGTACTCAATGTCAGAAAAACAAATTATATAAAATTCAGTGGCCAAAGAAAAGACATTGATACATCAGTAAAAATAGATGGAGGAGACATTCAAAGGGTCAAAGAAACAAAATTTCTAGGAGTCATTATTGATGAGGACCTTAGTTGGAATCACACACAAATTTTACAAAAGGAATAATAATAAAACCCATTGCCTTATTGCATAAAGTGAAATTCTTCTTAAATCACTCGGCATTACTCAATTTCTTTTACACAATAATTGTGCCATAATTAACGTACTGTGTAGAAATATGGGGATCAACACGTAAAGCTTATATGCAGGACAATAATGGTATTCAAGAGACAGATAAAAACAAAAATAATAAAGAAGTATGAAAATGAAAGTTTTCAGTAAATGTGACCAATCTTGAATAAAATAATGAAGGAATTGTAAATGTAGTAAATTCATGTATATGAATGATAGTAAATATTGGTAAAATGTGACAGACAATGCCTTATTATCAAGAATAAATTTGATGGCAATTGTAAATATTGTATAAACACTAAGAAATGAACTGATGTAAAACAGTACTGATGTTGAAGGGGGCAGATATTATGAGATTGCTCTTGAGATTGCTCTTCTCTCTGCTCCTTTTCATTAAAGCTGTACTGAATTCATTGTGTATGTTTTAATGCTTGTTTTGCTTTTATTGAATGAAATAATGAAAAAAAAATTAAATTACATGGAAGCTCCCTTTAACTATGTTGCTTACCACATACCTGTCTTTTATATGATTCGAGCTGTGCACGGGCAGCATTAGCCTTGCGCAGCTCCTCCTCCAGGCTGACCGTATTCTGCATGTAAGTCATGTTATTCTCCTCCAACAGCTTCATTTGCCTTTTCAGATCACCAAGATTCTCCAGCTTACGCTTGTAGGTTTCCACTGAAGCCTCCAGCATCACCACTCGATCTGAGCAGTTCCTGCAGGTCACGTTTTAGGAAAATTCAAACACACACATGAAGTGGAAACTAAACAGACACTTTGGGATAATTCACAGCACAAAGATCACTTAATTGTGTACATTATATGCATTTAATATACAGCATAAGGGGAACATATTCCAAAGCAAAGTATTAATGAGTGCTGAAGCAGCCTAAAAGCCTTTTCTGCCAGTTAAAAACAGACGTGTAATTATAGCTGGGAGATCATACAGCATTATAATAGTGACAAAAAACATCCTCAGAAATGAGCTTTTTCTAGTTTTAAGCTAAAATTTCCAATACCACAACAAATGTAACAGATTTGTTCTTTAACATTTAACTGCTCCCTAAACTGGATTTTATTTCACTTTATAAGGATCAATAACTTGCCTACCAATATTGTGTTTCTATCTTGGGTTTAGCAAAAAGTCAGCCTTCATCCCAAGGTCAGAAAAACACCACATAAGCTTATTCCAGTGGTTAGCTTCACATAGACTGTAACAAGGGGAACTAATCAGAGAAATCATAATCTGGTGTTTCCTTCAAACTCAAGAGACCCAGATGCAAGCAAGTTTCCCATTAAGTGGCAAACGAAGGTTGTCACCTGCTTATCCAACATCCTGGAGCACTTAGTTTTTTTGTTTGTTTGGTTTTTTAAAAATCCGAAGCTTCACAGCACACAGGCACAAACCTCAGGACATCCAGTTCATCTTTGAGAGCCCGCGACTCCTCTGCCAGGCTGGTGAGCTCGTCGTTACGGTGTTGAAGTTCGATCAGCTGCTTCTCCAACTCCTCACAGTGGATCCGGTAGTCATCCTTGGCAGCCTCCAGCCTGAAGGACCCACATGAGCAAATGAGCAGTGTGCAGTGAGATAGCTGAGGTCCAGTTAAGATTAAAGTGGCAAACCTGAAGTTCTCCTCCTGCAGTGTCTCAAGTTGTTGCTGTAGCTGACTGTGTTTTCTCCCTGAGGGTGTGCTTGGGTCATCAAATGTGTCCAGCTGATTGGCTCGGTCTGTTAAGACATCGTTCTCAGCCAGTAAGCTGTTCCTTTCCTCTTGAAGAACAGCCACCTGACCGGGAAAAATGGGCTGTGAGAAATATTCTCCTGAGGGGTACGAGGTCAAAGTTTAAGTGAACTAAAGTCAGCGGGGGGAAAATAAAACATGGTGTTAAATCTCCTTTCCGTCAATTATTGCATGCAAAGCAGAAAAGTTACATCTGAGCATCTGATGACACACCCCTTCCACAACAAATAACTCTTTCTCCCCCAGCTGTTAAAACAAACAGCGCAGTTAATCCATGCTGGAAGCAGAGCACAGACAAAGTGCACTTTAAGCAAACATGTTAACGAACGGTTGGTTAGTTTTCCTTCTCACCCAACATATTCAAGCCTTTTTCAGTGGCTTCAAAAGAAACAAAATTAACAAGGTCCTGATGCTGTCATTTAAAATCCTGCAAATGACCCTCTAATCAAAAAACAACTTGGATTAAAAAACTAAAAAAGTGTAAAAGAAGTTTACAACTTTATTTATACATCTGGTAAATAAATAAATGCTAATACTGACTTCTCTTAAATCATAATTAAACATTTAACAACTAAATCTGATGCCTGTAAATTTCAGTTTGTTTTACGCCACCATAACAACACATCTGAGCCACACTTTTACAAATTCATTGTCAAAGTGGACAAATGTACACAGGTAAATTACTGTGATCTTTTTTTTTTTTTTTCTCTGTTTACAAATAATGAAGTACCAACAATGCAAACTCCCCCCCCCAAAAGAACGTGTCCAGTGCCTTAATTCTTTTGTGATCATTTTTAAAATGATCAAACGCCTGACTTATCTTTGACAAAATCCTGTTTGAGCCACCTGTCTTCTGTTAGCTGGGTTAGAGAGCGCATTTCAGCAGCTGGTTTAGATGTGTTAAGTTCTGCCCGACGATCAGCCGTACTGGACTTACCTCACTGAGATGAACAAGAAGGGGTACAGATCAAATCAATCTGTCGAGAGTCCAGTTAAACAGTTGATCAGTGCCTGTACTAAACTCAGTCTGCCTGCCCTGCACAGTGCTGGGAGAGGCCTAACAGTGGCAGAGTATGGACTGGATGCCACAGAGGGACCAGCAGAGCCCAGACTGTAAGCCCACAGTCATTCTGCCACAGCAGCTTCAGACAATGGATCCAAGCATTACAGCAAATTACACAACTCCTGTTTGGACTGTACCAAAAGCATGCATGGCTGTACAGACACAGAGAGCTGAATATCAGCAAACCTACAAGGTGTTGTTGATATTAACCTGGAAATAAAGCTAAATTAACACACATTTTACTGTGAAATTTGCAAAGTGTTTGTGAATGAGCTCTGAATTCACCTGTAGGTCCAGTTCTTGGCAACGTTGTGCCAGCGCTTCCTTTTCGGATACAAGTTCTGCAAGTTCCTCCAGAGCTTTCTTTAGCTGGATACATGGAAAAAAAAAACCCATCTGGATTAACAAAACACATGTACAATTACACATGAAAATTCACACACACACAAAAAAATTGTTGCAAACAGTTGTTATGCTGCATATTTCCCCCCTTGACTGGAGGGGAAAATAATGTGAAATTATGAAGGGATGACTAATTTTAGTTTTAACCAAAAATTTCATATGTTACAGAAGAATGATCCCTGGGTTCATTTTCCAATCAGAAGCCCAGAGGCTCCACTGAGGAGCAGGGCAGTATCCCAAATACTGGTATCGTTTGGTACCAGTTCCTCATCTTAACGATACCGGGGTACCATTAAGAGTCTGGTCAAACGATACTGTTATCAATTCTTTTTTAATATCTATCTAACCGTAGCGTAATCATGACAGTTTCACGTAACCAAGGTGGAGGAGTAAGACAGACACACTTCGCTGATTCTCACAGCTGTCCCTCACCACTGGATCTTTTAACATCTTGTAATGTCTTTATACTCTGAGTTATGTTATAGTATCAATAAGAGTATCAATAAATATCAGTATCGATAAGAAGTGTCGATATTGGTATAGATATCGATAGAATTATAACGATATACATCCCTACTGGGGAGTGAGCACGGATATTTGAGCTTTGGGATTCTCTGCATAATGATCTTCCTCAGACTGATCCAAAAGAAGAAATAGCCCAGTAGGAAGTTAAAGAGGGAGGTGGAGTTGACCCCTTTGAGATGATTATATCAGGTTTAGCTGTGACATCATCTATACAGCAATATTAAATTAATCATCTTTGATTTGATTATCAGACAACTGACCCCTGCCATTTTCACTGCTTAATAAACTGATCAGTAAACGACCTAATTAAATGTCAAATGCCACAAAAACATCACTTTAAAAAGTAAATCACTGAAGTAAAAAATTTTTCAACCCTGACATGACTAAGAAAATGAATAGGGATGCACCGAAATGAAAATACTTGACCGAAACCGAAAACAAAAAATGAACAAACCAAGGCCGAAAACCGAACACCGAAAAAAATGTCAATTATTAGAACTGTAGCACTTTTAGCTACGATGTGTACTAACTTCACTAAAATCAATCATTGCAACAAATCAAGTACAAAAGTATCAAAATATTTATTTACCCCTGACATTACAGAATGTACACTATAGATTAAAATTCAAAATAAAATATTTAGTTTGACTCCACTCGTGTACATTACATAATGCCTTTTACATTTTTTTTCTGTAGGACTATTACAACAAATAATAATATACAGGCTTATAACTGACTGGCTGCTGAAAGACAGTGAAATTAAATATATTTTCACATAAAAACACAAAGTTCATAAGTTGCGTGCTGGATGCGCTGTTTGTTGCATCATCACAAGTTTCGGCTGTGTTGTTTCGGTGATTTATGTCTTTCGGCCGAAAACCGAAAATGCACTTTTGGGTCATTTTTGGCCGAAAACTTTGGTGGCCGAATTTTCGGTGCATTCCTAAAAATGAATTTATTTATTTATTTATTTCAGGTGTTCTATTGTTATTTAGAGAAAATCTGAATAACAGTAGAACATGTCAATCCTCTGTTTGTTAGATAAATGTTTAGCTGTTTTATACACTTGTCAATTTGTTTAGTTTTTTTTTTTAGGAGTTACATTTAAAAGTAACTAAACAATAGAAATACATTTGTTTTAACTGTATGTTGCTGTATGTAAAGCAGCCTTATAGCTACTTACTAACATTTTTAATGATGTATGTTTATCAATATACAGTTTCCCTTTTAAATTAATTTAATCAAATCAATATTGCAGATCTCTTGTTTTGTTTTACAAAATTCCACAGCAGCAAGTACCAACAATACAGAATCTCATTCAGAGGGATGTAATAACACTGACCTGCTGTTCCAAGTCCCCTGACAGCTCTGCTCCAATCGGGGCCGTGGTCTCCTTACTCAGGAGCTGAGGGGGAAATTTTACTGGTTTATTCAACACACTCATTAAAAGAGCTGTAAAGCTTCAGCCTAGTTTCACCACATACAAGTGTGTACTCTGCCCTCCTTCAACAACCGCTGCTGAAGAAATCCTTCTGAGTCTCCACGACGAGTTACTTAAAAAGGCACAACTGCTCAGAAAAGCCTTTCTGGACAAGTTTAATACCTCTAATCCGAGAGAGGGAGTAAACTGAATGAACTGACCTCCTGAATGGCTGTCATGACAACATGCTGCACAGATTCCTCCAAGGTCATGATGATCTGAATGTATTCTGCCAAAAATGAGAGAAAGCCATCACACACAGACACAGATTTACTTTTCATAATCTGCGTCCTCTGCCTGCACTGGTTTCCCACTTGTGGCTTGGCAGGACAATAATTAATCACTGTCTAGCTGACTGGGCTTTAAAAATTGGCGTATACAGCTGACAGCTTGGATCCTGTTTGGGCCTCATTTGTGTACAGAATTTGCATAAAACTTGTTTGGTATACCTTGTTTGCGCTCACATCTGACAGCACAGCCCAGTATGAGTTGCAGCAGCCTTCCCAGCTGCACGGGGTCTGAATGCTCAGCCACCAGGGACAGATCAGGCAAAGGAAAGCCTGAGATCTCCTGGGCTAACACCTGACAATACACAAACACAAATAATGATCTTAGGGAGGCTTAATGAGAAGGACACATCCGAAATATTAATGAGTCAATATGAAACTGCAAAGATGGGATGTTTCAGATACATTGTGAGCATGGTTTGTTCAGCTTGCTGTAATTTGATATCAGCTGCACATTGTATTGTCCTTCAGGCAAATCTCATTGGGGCTCTGCTTCATGTGAGCGGTGCACACTGCAGCTCCCCAAAGATGAAAAAAAGGAGTATTGTTCCCATGTACAGTACTTTATGTGTTTGTGCCACCTAAGAACTGTGAAAAAAACTGGAGGGCATACCTCATTATAATAGTCAACCACCATCTGAAGGATCTTCTTCAGATTGTTCATCTGAGGAGATAAATTAAAAATGTTTATAGCTTATTTGAAGCCCAAATCTAGATACAAAAAGACCAAATAACGACAAATAATCCTTCCAACACATTTATGTTCATGAGAAAAACTGAAACTTCTTCAACATGCATGTGAAAAAGGGCCTTTCTCAGAGCTGATTTTGAGTTTTGATGTTTCATATGATGGCTTTTCTTTAATCCCTGGAAAATCTTTACAAACGACACCAGAAAACTTGAATAAAATAGAAAATTGAATTGTGTGTTTTTAATATTATTAATCAAATTCTATATAGGTTACTCTCTTGCTGTCCAGTTCTTGGAAAGGCCTTGAGAGAAGGAAAAAAAGCAGTGGCAGTGAAGCACTAACTGAACCAAAGACAATCACAGAATAGCTGATATATTTGGACAAACATATATGCACACATTTCACCAGAAGAGTCAGAGCAGGGGCAGAGTGGGGGCAAAGCCAGACGCAGCACCTCTGGGGTAGGTTGAGTGGTCGGGGTCAAGGATAGTTTGGCAGGTTTGGAGCAAGCAGGCTTTAGCAAACAAGAGAGTTCAGTATGATGAGATAAGTCACAGAAGGTAGATGGTGGGGGCATGGCGGTGCTTTGTACCTTTAGTCTCCAGTTATCCTCAACATCAGTTTTGATTCGACTCAGCCATCCATCAGTGAACCACGCAGGGTCTCTGCAGCACACAAAAAGTAAAGACATGAAATACTCCTGGTATCTCCTTAAAAAGTCGTCCCAAATACATGAGGAATTAATCCTACAGTAAGTGGCATTTTATTCAAATCACATGCTGAAAGAAGTCGTCTCACTGTCCCACTTTTGTTTTTTATTTACAACAGCCATTCAGATCTTTAACTTCTTATATTCTCTCAAGTTAATTTTAACATTCTGGAGGAAACAAGACTGGACCCTCTTTACCTTTGGGTTAAACATCCAAGTGGAAAGATTTGCTTGAAACACACGATTCTTTTCTTTTTTTGTGTTCATTTTACAGACCTCAAAACTGCTGTTAAAGTCGAAAAAAGAAGTAAATTTGTTAACTAAGAGCATAAATAAACATAACATAAAACTAGTGAATCCAAAACTAAACACTATCCTATATTTACTAAGGATTTAAATAAATGGAAAGCAGTAAAACAAGAGATACTCATAGAAAAGTAAGAACATGGTCAGCAGCTTTTTAAATGTGTTTCAATGTAGAATTAGAAATGTTAAGCGTATTAGAAAAGGTAACTGCAATTATTTGAAATTGAGTCTTGTCCTTTTTTCCAGTTGCAGATCATATGTATGAATGTCTGGTAAGTTACAGATACATCATTCAATTCCCACTGGCTGACTGGACACAATCAGGCATCATTGTGTGATGTGAATTACTCAAGCTGAACACAACTGGTTGTAAATAAGTAATGTGCATGTGCTTGCTTACATCTGATGCAGCGCCTGTGACATTGCTGCTCCAGTAGTGAGCTCCTGTGCTGTTCTGCAGGGTGCAGGAGTGTTGAAAGTCTGCAGCTGAGAAGCAAAAAAAAAAAAAAAGAAAAGAAAAGAAAAACAAATGATCATCATCACTGTGTAATTGTAACAAAAATTGGCAGAGTACAAGGAAAGTGAAATTTCAACTAATGAATATATAAAGGGGTGAAAAGAAGAACAGGACTGTATGTGGCACTGCTGTCACAAAGATTTCCCAACATAAGACAAAATGTAAATTATAAAGAAAGGCTACAGTGTAGGTTGAGTTGTCGCGCTCTAGTATCTTCTTCTTAAATCAATAACTGTCCAAGAGTGTGCCGTACACACCCTGCTGTTTACAGGAATAACCAGATCTATCAAAAGGTTTCCAGTTTTAGTTTAACCTGAGATTAGACCATTTTCAAAAGGCACGCACAAATGAATGCATGAATGAATGAATGAATGAATAAATGAATGAATGAATCATCTATTCGGTTGTTTCATGGTTTTACTCGGAAGATCATTTTATTTCATAAGTTGTAACAAATTCAAATTCTTTGGCATAAAATCCATGTTGGAAATATTGAAGCATAACACTGTTTCAAAAGTAACTAAAAAAAAAAGAAAAAGAAAAATACTAAATTGAATTCATTAATGCAAAGGAAAACAGTTCATTACAGCAAACAGAAAACACTGTAATGTTGAAGTTTTGTTTACTTCTTATCACCTAGAATCCATAAAGACACGACAGCAGAATAACTAATGAACGTGACACAAGATATGACGCAATTAACAATTAATTGAAAAAATAAAACAGGTTGAATGCCACGTACATCTGTAACTATACAAGCTACCAGGCTTAATGTACTTAACTAAACTGCTGTTAGCTACATTTAATCAGTTGCATAACGTAAACAAAACATCCAAAGAGGGACATTCCACATATATCTCCCGCTTAATTGGATTAAGTCAAGCAACAGTCAGTCAAATTGTTGGTATTTGTTTCTGCATCTGAGCAAATGCTGGATGCTAACTTTATGGTTAACAGTGCAGGCTGGATGTACCGTTTCTGCTGCTCACCAAGCAACACCTCGCACCGGTAAAATGTCAGCTGTGCTACAGAAACCCTAGCTCTCCTTCCACACTGCCTTTCGCTCACACTGACAGCCCACCTTGCCTCTTTCTCCATTTGTTTCCCTGGAGGAAGGTGTTTTCACGAAAAAAAATCCCCCAGTTACAAGCAGGTAAGTTAAATAGCTCCCATGATTTTGGCGATACACTTGACCAAGAAACTCACCCATATTATAAGGCTGTCGGCGAGCGCCGTTTTGCTGTCCTCCATTTGTCCCCTTTTGGCTAAAAGCTCAAATATTCTACTCCACCTGTCAACAACCCTCTTCCGCACCGTCCCTCTGCATTTGACCTCACCTGCTGCCAAAGGTAAATTATTACGAGAGATACGTAGTTTGAGGACAAACGATGACTCTTCCGCTATTAAAACGACGCAAAATGTACGCGAATGGCGTAGCTTCTTAGCTCTTACGTTCCTTGGTTGCAAACGGTTGCAAAGCGAGAGGGATTGAAATCTAATCCAATCAGAATTGAGTTCAGCAAAGATTGGCAGCTATTAATCCGTGTTCTGACCAATCAAGCGGCAGTACTGGGATTCTGTGTACGCCTTCATTATTTGGCATGTATCAAAGCATCGACAAAATCGACACTTCACAGCTTTACACATAAAATTAAATCTCTCTCTCTCTCTCTCTCTCTCTCTCTCTCTCTCTCTCTCTCTCTCTCTCCCCCTCTGTCTATCTAGATGTACAGTATGTATGTATTTTAAAAAGCTTTCAAATGTATTTTTTCAGTCAGTTTGACAAAAAAATTAGTGCAGTTTCTGTGAAATCTATTAAATGAAACCAAGAGGCCAGCGGATAAAAAAAAGGCTTCACAACCAGCATTATTTGAACCTGAACAAACTAATACTTTTGAGAATGTTAATCCCTGTAGCTGTAGCCTATATTATGTTATGGGCTGTATAGTAACAGAACATTTATTCTGTTATCAACCTGTAAAATCCCGGTAGCTTGTAAACATTCTGTGACAGTCAGTTGTTACTGAAAGCAATAAACCTTTTGTTATCAGTCTCACGTGAGTATGAGTTTGTCTGACATTGAAATAAAATGCTTGTGTCACCCAATGATAAATATCTTCTCACCTAAACAGAAAAAGTACATGTACTTCCTCACTTAAGCCACACAATGGAAAATTTCAAGATTTAATTACATTAACCTGCAATAGCCAAGAACATACAATAGACATGTAAAGCATTACTGAAGTCAGTATATACACTGAGGCTGGACTTTATCATGTGGCTTGCAGGAGCACCCTAACATTTTTTTTTTTTTTAATATCAGCGGGTGAGCACCTTTGTTTAATCTCCTGATATCTGCCACTCTGAGACAGTGACCCTCACTGATGGATGGGGACTATTTTTAGATGACCTGCCCCACACTGACTCTCCGGCTTTTATCTGAGGTGCCAGTTCAAATATTTGTCAAGATATTTCTGCACTCCATGCCTTGATGAACTATGTGAAGGTCATCTTTGCCCACTGTCAGATGAATGACATTTCTTTTTACTTGATGCGAGGAGGCTGACATGTGCTTCAGTATCTTTTATTTCTTCATCACTTTGCCACACTGATTTAGAATTTAATGTGAGGCTAATAGCGTTTGTGAACTTGTTGAAGTCAAACCACTGCAGGATTTGCATCACAGAATGAATTCATTATGCTTTATATGTAATTTATGATAATAAAAAAAAAAAGTGTGAAACTTTTTATCTGTTTTGTGAATGGAATTAGCACTTAAAAACCTTCTTATTTATTTGTTTATTTATTTTTAACTATTATATTTCTGAATATTTGCCCAACCTGAGATCCTGAGCTTTTTCTCTAGCATTTTTAATGAAATAAAAATTGCTGTATATTTTTCTGTGTTCATCTTTCTCTCCATATTTTGACAAGTCGCTCAGCTCCTTTTCCAGATAAAACATCCCCACATCATGATGCTGCCATCACCATGTCTAAAAGACACAAAGCATCCCCTCATGGTGGTCCTAAGGGGATGCTTATCCTTCTTTCTTCCAAACACAGTTGGCAATCATGGCTTGATGGTTTGATCTTTGTTTAATCAAGTCTTAGAAGTTGGTCTCTCATGGTCTGACACTTCATAATAGCACGTTGTCATTTGTCTTTTTAGATGATGTCTTCTGGCTGGCTGGTGTGTCATAAGTTTGTGATTAGTTTTTTCATTCTCTTCAGTCTCCATAGAATACACACACCTCTAAATCTTATTCATAATGAACTATCTCATCGTTTACCTGTCTTCCTCCCTGATTTATCAGTTTGTCAAAACAACTAAATACAAGAAGTTTGTTGGTGGTTCCATTCGTCCTCCATTTTAGGAAAATGGATGCTACTTTTTGGTTTACGGCTCCTTGAATGCTGCAGCAAAATATTTGTATCTTTTGCCAGACAATACTTAAGATCCTGCGGTCTGGTTTTCAAACAGCTATGTGGCTTTATGAATTTTTTTTGTTGTTGTTTTATTTTTAATCATATCCAATTAATTGAACTTGGGAACAGTTGATCTCTGGTGAAGCTGTGCAGTTTTAGATCACTGACAGAAGTCGGTTGCCCCGGATCTCAACTCCAAATGTCACACAGGGTCTGTAAAGTAGTTTCTATTGCAAATGAATGAGCAAAACAATACATAAACATGTGTTTAATGAGGAAAACAAGCTGAATCTATAAAAATGTGAATGAAATAAATGGGGAAAGCTTAAAATAGTATTTAAAGTCAAATTTGTTATCATAAACATAGGGATGATTGTTAACGCTTTGCTCTGAATAACTGCTGTCAGGCTGCATGTGATTGATTTCACAAGTATCAGTTTATGGTAAGTGAAATATTATATGGACAGGGTTTTGGCAAAGTAAACTTTAGGTAAATCATTAGTTCAGATCTTACCAAACAGCGTGGGAGGAATCTTTCCTGCCTTTGATCAGGTCATGTGACCCAAATGGTTTGCCTGTGACCTGAGTGAAGGGATATCCGCCTTCATTTTAGAAATAAGTGAATAATCTGAATGCTTTCTCATTGAAAGCTGACCAAAGTCTGCTGTAAAGCAAAGTAGGTGTGTTTTGGTGTAGTTCCTGTGAAGCACACCTTTATGGATTTTCCTGTAGTAGCGCTCCCTTTAAGCAGAACGGCTCTAGCTGATATTGGAGGGAGTAGTTGATCATTAACAAGCAGCTCCGATTTATTTTGAGAGGGGATGCTGTCAGGGAGCATTTAACTTCCCACTAGAGAAACAGCAACTACATTTCCTCTTTGAACACAGCTGTTTTAAGATTTGTACGCCCCCTTTTCCCAGCACCAA
Organism: Atherinomorus stipes; assembly: GCA_023101725.1. Taxonomy (NCBI): domain Eukaryota; kingdom Metazoa; phylum Chordata; class Actinopteri; order Atheriniformes; family Atherinidae; genus Atherinomorus; species Atherinomorus stipes. The sequence goes on from JALJCO010003834.1 coordinate 96,241, forward strand.
ACTCAGTCCAGGTAAGCTGCATTTTCAAATGTTTTCTTGACTAAAAATAAGGTTCATACAGAGACTGAGGAACATTTAAGTTAGGAAACTGTAGATAACAGTTTGTTTTGATACTCAGACACAAACTTCTTACTTGTGACATGTTTAAGGACATTTTGAAACAACAAGTAAAGTTTTTTCAGAATGCTACATTAATTAATAGAGATGTTTTTCAGTATTAGTTAGTTTCAATTTTAATGCAATGATGTCTGTCATTATAATGAATGTCTTCATACAAATAGGAATGTTGAGATGAACATTATAAAATGAAAAATACTATGCTTTTCCTTGAGTCCTGATATTATTGTTAACTATCATCCTATCTGAAAACCTCATTTGGTTTATCGATGCACAGTAAGCTTTAAACGCATTTAAGTAAACTGTGAAACTGCTGTGGTCAGAGCATCAGTATCTGTGACCCACAAACAGAAAAGAGCTGAGCTCAGTCAGCCTTATCTCACAAATCGTTAGTGATGTGTCAGTATCTACCAATTGGAAGATATACAAGCTTATGTTTATGTTGCGTTCATCAATGTCATCATGTCACGTCGTGTTGCAGACTGGACCGTCCTCACTCAAAGGGTCCAGCGGGTCAGGATCCCCTGGGGTCATCTAGATCATTGATGTACACACCCAAGCAGTCAACATCAATGTATACAAGCTGCCATAAAGTGAGTGTCACAGCTGCAGAACTAAGTCCATTTCATATGATTATTGCTGTTATTAGGGTCACAGACAGGTGGTGAGACTCGATGCCAAACAAACCAAAGTGATCTCATGGTTTATGACTACAGCTCTGAGCCGTCCAGATATGAAGCCTCTGCTGTAAACGTGCATTGTGCACGTGCTATTCTGGGTTTACCAGAGAAAATAATTTCTATTTGGTTAGATTTCCTTTTCTAGATTTGTCAGCTCTTTTTCTGCTTTACATTTTCTTTTTTTTCCTTATTAAATTTCTTGATTCTTAATCTCTTTAGGACTCTACACAGTCATGTCTGACCACAAGCAGTCGAGACTGGCACTGCCCAGTCTGCCTGCAGACCGCCAGCTTCCCAGTTCAGACCAACTGTGGCCATTTATTCTGTGGTATGATGTCACACACATCTTCTCATCTCTCCTTACACTTGCTAACATATTTATATCTGTGTCCTTCAGTCAGAGTAGGCTCTGCTTTGTGTTGCAGTCATTCCTCAGCTC
>JALJCO010003835.1:0-102895 GCA_023101725.1 Atherinomorus stipes
AATTCCATATTTAATACCCCATAATATACCATAATCTTCTTTTTTTTTTAAATGATGAACTAGTGATGGCAGTAATTTACATGACATGTAGGCGGTACAAACAAAGGCTGCCGGTGCCATTTACCACAAAATCATCAGGTCACATTTTAATTTTAACTTGGACATGTCTGACTGATGTAAAGACTTTGGATTTCTGACATCATCATCATATCTTAAACATAAAGCTGCTGCTTCTGCTGTTGATCTTCATCTGAACTGAGTTTAGACGTGAAAGATGTTCTGATGTTAGAAGATTCAGCTCAGTGAGATCAGAGTTCAGATGGAAACCAGTTTTTACTCAGCAGGATCAGAACATCCTGAAGTTTCAAGACCTGAAACCTGCAGAACTCACCTGAGACCAGACGGAAAGTGTCCACGAAGACGATATTCCCACTTCTCTTCCTGCCACACAAGTAAATCCTGCTGTCCTCTGCTGTCATGTTTTTAATTATCAGTCTGTTTTCCAGGATTAAATATTTGATTTCAAACTCAGTCGAGTGATACTCAGGAATAGAAGAAGCAGTCCATCCAATCTCTACTTTCAGATGATGGTGGATCATCATGAACCAGTAGACGTCTGCATCTCTGATGCTGCAGGTTAAAGTCACATCTTTTCCCAGCTCTCCTCTTACCTCCGTCTCTTTCTCAGCCTCCACAGAGACCAGAACCATCATCATTATCATCATCATCCTCATCAGATCCATGATCACGTTCAGCATGAAAACCTGAACGAGTCGTCTGAAAGCAGTTCAGCTCTGCTGAGACCATGGAGGAAGTGTCTCCACTTCCTGGTTGACAGCAGGGCTGGTTCTAGAAAATGATGACTAGGGGTGCATCTCAGATCAGAGGGGGTGCACATGCCTGGCACATTACTCAACACTAAATTATGCATTTTCCCGTTATTTAAAGATTTACTTCCATGGTCATTTCATTAATATTTCTGTGTTCTCCATTATTATTGAATGCATTCTGCATCGTTTCTGTTTAAAAAAACCTTCTGGTATCTTTGTATCCAGCTGTATTTGTATACTAGAAGAGAGGCTTGTGGTCCAACGGCAGGCTTTTCCGGGTCCTTCTCATGAATTTCAGTCTGATTGGCTGCCTCCCATGAATGTATGAAGGAAGCTTCCCCGGCTCTGTGTGTGTAACAGAGCACACAAACGAGTTTGGTCCGCCATGCTCACAAACAGTTAGCTAATTAGCTTCTCAACTCCGAAGCTACAGTCGTGCTGTCTTCATTTCTAGCGCGGAGGGAGGGATACCTGCCTTCCCTTTGGGCGGATATAAACCCATGTGGGATACGCCATTTTCAATGTGACGTAGAAGCGAAAGGCTTTTCTTGATTCGCTCTTTTCTCTGTATTGTTTCTATGAAGAGGAAACACAGCCGATGGAGGTAACGCACCACTAGCAGGCGCAGCATGTGTAAGTAACCGGGGGTGACCCTCCGTATTTCAGAAGGAGGAAGTTAAACTGGTTTTCAGTGGAAGGAGATCTTTAAAGTGGAATGATAGTCGTCAAACAAGAATCTTTAAAGTGTCTTTGAAATGCTTTATTGCAGCAATATTGTGCTCGGTAACGACCTTCAAAAGCCCTGTGGCTTCAATTCGCACATCGGTCGAGATGCCTTCAATCTCCTGTATACTGATACTTTTTGTCCCTTAAAAGAAAATCACATGATTTTCACAATCACATTAAAATGATGTTTTTTTTAAATGTTTTTTTCTTTTCTTTTTTTGTTATTATAGACTTATTATTTGTCATAACCTGGCTGGCCCCTCTCAACATGACCTTTATTTGCAAAGTGGAGGAAAGATAGGATGATGTCATCTCAAATATGTTCCTTGTCATCACTTTGCCAAAGCCAGGTGTGTAAACTGGCCCAAATGCTGCCCAGTAGTCCTCAATCTCAGGTTTTCAACAAGCCTCATGCACAAATGCAGTGAGATGAAAGCTTTCATCTCAGGGATGGTGACATCATACCAACCATGAAATCTGGAGTTTGGCTGGAGTTGGGGTGTGTTTCGGTACTAGTGAGCATAACTGTTTCATTTGTGATGAGGTTCCAGCAATCCTCATCCGAAAACAGAGACAGGAAGTCACATGCACGAGCATCTCCGAAATCATCGTGTCCGCGATGTCCCACAGGCTCACCTCTCAAACATTCCCAGCCATCATCAGATACTCCCCTATTTTTCATGAGTTTTTTTTTTGTGTGTGTGTTTTTCATTGAAACGCTCAAAAAACAGCGTCTTGCTGATGCAGGTAACTGTGCGTGGATGCAGATGGGTGACGTGCACTGACGGGTGTGCGCACTTGTCCCTCTTTCCAACTGAGCATACAGACACATAAACTGAGGGTGCAGTGCATGCTTATGCACCCTCGTAGAACCGGGCCTGATAAACGTAGCTCACTGTCTGAAGTGCCCATGTTGCTAGCAGTTAGCCTTTGGCAAAGTCCGACCGCAGCTTGACCTAGATTCTCCAAAAAAGGTCATAGCCAAATAAGGTGTAGCCAATCAAAATGAAGTCAACGTGGTCTCCGGGTAAAGCTCCATATCATCACCGGACCCAACTGTTTTACTGAGGAAGTGAGGTCTGGCGTTTCAAAACAATACTCCGCTGTAAAAAATGCCGTTTTTTTCTTTGGAGTATTTACGTATAAAGTAATGCCAACAACATAAACTAATTTTTAACTGCTATGTCATCACTCCTTTAAACGTCATTGACCCACGGGGTGATAGTGAGTTCTTTTCTGTATGACTGTCTTTTAAAGGCGTTATAGAAGATGTTTCTTTCAACAATTTTTGCAATACTCTGTAAAATTTAGATTCACTACTCCATACGCTATGATTAATCTATGATGAATTAATTATCAATGACGCCTTTAAGCCCTATTTTGACAGGGGAAGTTTCACCAGTCACATACAGGCCTATATGAAAGGGAAAAAAAAACAACAAAAAAACAGACATAAATGTCATTTTCCCGCGGCCAGACATGTTTATTTTGGACAACATAAGCCGTTTTCAGACTTGCATTGTGGAACGTGCGGTAAAGTTCATCCGCTCTTTAAACAGACTCGTCTTTTCAAACATGCCGCTTCGTTGCAGACTTTTCGCGTCCTGGGTGCTTTCAGACATCAGGAAATGTTGCGGAAAAGTCAGCACAGCCCCGCTCTCCCTTCAACTCTGTCCAGAACATTTCCTTGTGCGTTCAGCCAAAACGACATGCCACAACATTTCTGCTCTTATGACATAGAGTCCAGCCAGAACATGTCCGCTACCTCCCTGAGGTGAAAGAGCGGATCGCATGTCTGAATGCAGCGTTATAAAGGACAGAGTTCACAATATTACCGCTTTCCAGTGCAAGTCTGAAAGGGGCTATACAGACATGGTGCAAGTTCATAAGACAATGACTCTCCGCGACATGGGGACCTGTCAGAACCCGTCCTCGGGACTTCATCAGGTCTGATGAACACAGTAAACAGGAAACAAATTATGCTGAATTAATTTCTGCGGAAGTTGAGCAACATTCCTGCTGAGACAGGAAGTGAAATTTAATTTAATAAATAAAAACCCTCCAATACAACTAATCTGTTTCCTGTTTTCCAGATGATCCAACCAGTTTCAGAACCAGGTGTTCAGATGGTCCCTGAACCAGTTTATCTAATGAGTTCTTCAAGACTACACTTTTACTCTGAATGATAGAAACTGAACGTGTCTACAAGGATCCTCCTTCATCTTCATCATAAACATCTAATTATTTATGATGAAGAAGGAGGATCCTGCTCTGACCTGATAAACTAATGTTTTGTGTGGCTATCAGCTACTTTAATTGCCGTTAATGAACAATGACATTTAACTTTAGATTTGAACTAATCAAGAAGTATTTTTGTCTATAAAACATATTCTAGGGTCTGTGTTATTAAATGTAAAAACATACTTGACCCAAAAACTAATTTATGTCAGCGGTCTAAAGCTAGCTTACAGACGTGATGAGAAAAAACAACTTCAGCATTTCTGGTGATTCCGGTTCTTCATGTGACTTCTGGGAAATACCCTTCATAAGCTAAGCTAAGCTAAGCTAGCTCATGGCTAAAGTAACAAATGACAAAGTTAGCTTGTGTTCCGCCGTTTGTCTAATGGTAGGGATAGTTTGGACCAGTTTGTCCACTGACCCCCTGAAGTCCCCCATCATGTTTCTGTGGACCCTTAAGAAATCTTCTATATTGTTTTTTTAAGCTGTAGTTGTAACTGCAACAACAAAACCCAGCGAAACAGCCCACAGCAGGCTAACAAGAGAGATGCGGGAACTACGTCAAAAGTGACGTAACCTGCGTTGTGGAAGATAGGCTGCTGGTCACCAGGAAGTGTTGATGGGCTCGAGACATCAACCCATCTGTGGGATGATTGTGATTCATATTTTAGTTCAGTGTGTGGAAATCAAGCCCACGAAACCCACTAACCTGAGTGTCCGCTTATCGCCGAGACAAACCATAGCTGGGCTGCTAACAGCGTTTTTTTGGGGGGGGGGGCGCTGCTAACAGATCGCCTGGATCGGTTTCAACACCAGGCTTGGTGGGGGTGGGGGGACTTTCTCAGCTACTACCAGGCTAAGAGGGTGTTACACCAAAATCTGTGACCACCTAATTATGTTACTCTAGGGGGGTTGTACCGTTTTACCAGCATGTTTCAGCGTCAGACCAGCGTGTTTAACCGTGAAGAAAAGTATCCTATGCAAATACCGTAAGGTTAGATGCGAGTAATTTGTTTATTACAAGTGGTCCCTATGTAGAAATAATCCCATCAGAATAGGTCTTGAGACGACGAGACAGAGGTACAGTACAACCTGGGCCACCATTTCTGGTGGCCATCAGAAAGTATTACCTCACTGTACCAGCATTATAATAAACCCCAACTTTTATAAACGTGTTTTGAAGATCTAAAGACTGTATTTCATCAACAGTGGTGACCTGTCTCTGACCTGCTTCTGTCTCATCGTCTAATACAGAAAAGAACTCACTATCGCCCCCTGTGATCACAGATTTTCACGGGTCACAGGTTTTGCTGTAACACTGGCTCTAAGGGTCGGATTTATCAAGATCCAAATTTGCGTGTAGCAATTTGCCCACGCTATCTGGAATTTTGCGCAAACCGTGGCTGAACCATGGTTTGCAAGTGATTTACCAAGACTGAAGGCCCAAATGACAGAGAGTGCAAACGTGTTGGAAACACCCCTGTATACAGTAAATGAGGTTTTGCGTGTTTTGAGGTTTTCCAGCGTGGGGAATAGTGAGAGACGACAGAAAAAAAGGAAATATGATGCCAGTTGCCAGATGAAGGTGGAGATATTAGGAGGACGGAATAAATTAAAATAATTTAAAATAAGTATGATAAATATAAAAAATGATACAAGTATCTGTGCAAAGCCTCAGAAGTGTCCAGTTTATGAGGACATGGATCAGGAGTTGCTGAACAAATGAAAGTGTCTGCAGCTCCAACACGTTCTCTATTATGCTGGAGGCGCGCACTTTGAGAGGGACCCAACTGCAGTCACAGTACGTCGCCATATATCCAATCCACGCCGGAAGTCCCAATCGTAAGTTTCTTTTTCATGTTACTTACTAAAATCTAACCCTAACCCTGACCCTTCTCCTAACCCTAACCACCCGACTACACTAAACACATCTGCAGATAGTTACTCTTGGTGGTATTTAACTAACGTCCACATGAGACTTCCTGTATGGATTGGATGTATGGCGGCGTCCTTGTCGGTCATTGTAACTCTAACCCTTGTGCTCTTTGGCTCAATGCCAACGGCTTCAGAGGCTCGCGCTGCCAGGTGATCCATGTGGTCCTGTTCAGGTGCTAAAATCCAAGTTAAAACGTGACGTTGGCAAACAGGGGAAATAAAAAAGACACAAATAATGCAGCTTTAGTTCTCATTAAGTGGCTCAGTCTCAGTGGCTGAAAACTTTCATTTATCCAGAATATTTTACAGCCACCGTACATTCACAACAGTGCTTGGAATATGAAGTCATTTGGAAGAAAACATCTTTTTTTTAAAATACCCATCTTTACCACTAGATGTCAGTAATTCTTACATACTGTACCTTTAACTGAAACAATAATTAACTGAAACTGTATTGTGTCTTTACAAAACGAAAAAAAAAAAACTAAAACTAAACACTGACACTAATAAAAACTAGCCAATCTGCTCAAAAAACTACTAAAACTAATTGAATTGAAAAACAAAAAGTCAAAACTAAATAAAAACTGAAACTAATAAAAAAAAAAATCCAAAACTATGTTATAACCTTGCTGCAAAGCCCAGACTGAGGCTGCTAGTGGGGCAGAGATCCACCCGAGGTCCACAAAAAAAGAAGAAAAAAAAAGCAATGCTCATAACTTTGCTTTTGTCTGTCTAAAGCCTTCAGCAGCCTAGAAGCCGACAGTTATTCTGTGTTATGTTGGGTCGACTATTTAGGATCCAAAATCAGCTTTGAATGGCTGTCACCTTGTTTCTGCGGGTAATAGTGAGTTTTGCTTAATCTAAATGATTAACCTAACATTAACGCTAACAATGAGTGTTTTCATGTGCTTGGATCTTGTAACTTAATTTATTTTACTTCTGTTATCCCAAATTCCTTATCGAATTGTAGGCTGTGTAGGTAAGTCAAACCACATTTCTCCAATCTAGGTCCACCAGTCACAGAGATCTACAGAACACCTCCCTCCCCACTGTTTTGCAGCCAGAGAGTGCAGGGAAACAGCCTTAGCAATTAATAATAAAATAATAATAAACTATCATACCTGTCTTAGAAAGTGATCGCTGCAAACTCTGGCATTGGTAGACTCTGCTCCTTTTGACCGAAGGTGGAGGTTTAAAATCCACTTTTGCAGCGTTGCTTTGTCAATTTTTGACATTTTTCACCTTTGTGAACGATAGTTTCGGTACTCTCTGAGTGCGATTGGAGCCATAAACTGTACAAAACAGAGGCATTTTCCACAGATTTCACAGGCTACTTTGGCCTACTTCTAGGCCTCCATCTGCATTTTGCGTGCTCGCATCTTATGGCACAACCAACTTATTGTCTGCTCACCCTGTCGTCTCATCCACCATAACAGCAAGAAAGGCACCTTACCAACTTCCATTTTAATCTCTTCTCTCTAATCACGTCACCAACTGTTTAGATCATTTTGTATTTTCCAGAGGTCCAATAAAACACTTCCTTCCTTGGTGTCGATGCAAGTCTGCAGAGTTCCCTCTAGTTGTGATTCAGAGCTTTTATTGTGTTTCCTGAATGAAAGTTCTTGTTTACACCAAAATACGACACAATCTGTCAGCTTTCAGTATTAGATGAAGCGTATCTGTTTCCAGATCCAGTGTGGAGGTTCAGCAGTTCTTCTTCCGTCCTCTGAGACTGATGAGATGTTTGCGGTTTGTAATCAGATGTTAACACTCAGCATCATCACCCTGTCAACCAGGAAGTGGAGACACTTCCTCCATGGTCTCAGCAGAGCTGAACTGCTTTCAGACGACTCGGTCAGGTTCTCATGCTGAACATGATCATGGATATGAGGATGATGATGATGATGATGGTTCTGGTCTGTGTGGAGGCTGAGAATGTGACGGAGGTCAGAGGAGAGCTGGGAAAAGATGTGACTTTAACCTGCAGCATCAGAGATGAAGACATCTACTGGTTCATGATGATCCACAGTCAGTTTAAAGCAGGTATCGGACGGAGTTTATCCAGAACAAAAGCCAGTTATTATTCTCCTGATTTTGAAACCAAATATTTAATCCTGGAAAACAGACTCATGATTAGAAACATGACAGCAGAGGACAGCAGGATTTACTTCTGTGGCAGGAAGACAAATGGGAATATTGTCTTCGTGGACACTTTCCGTCTGGTCTCAGGTGAGTTCTGCAGGTTTTTAATTCAGGTCTGGAAACTTCAGCACGTTCTGAGTACACTGTAACAAATTTCTGTAAATTTACGGTGAATTTACAACAGTATCTTACTGTTTTTCAAAATAATTGTAAAATACTGTTAAATATTCATCCCTGCATGTAAATTAACAGTTAATGTAAACAAACTGTATTTTAACAGTGAATGCTAACAAACTGTAATTTAACAGTATAATACAGTATTTTCTGTCACGCGGTGGAATTGGACCCACATTCCTTCACAAGTCTTGTCACTATCCATCAGCATCTCACTGATAATTGTAGGCTTATGTTTCTGTTTTGATGATTTTACTTCTTGTTGATCATACTTTTAACATTACTCAAGTCATTTTTGAGTGATGAGATGTGATGGGATATTCCTGGACCTGACTTTGAACATCACAGCTTCTTCATCATTCAGAGCAGTACATGTGGACTTCATCCAAAGAGGTAAAATGATTTTTATCTCCATAAACTTACAGTGTGAAGATTATTAAACTGACATTATATTAAAAAAAAGAGCATTAGGTCTGTTTCAGCTGGTCAGGCTGCTTAACTTGGCAAAGCAAGCTCCGAACTCAGTTAGCTAATGTTAGCAAGCTGGCATTGCTTCTGACCTTTGTAAGGTGTAACTTATCACTTTCTCATCTAACTTCATTTAAAAGTCCTTTCAAATACAGGCAAGTTTATCACCAGTACATCAGGTTTGGAGTAGTTCTGGAGATCAGGTAATGTTTGGGCATCCTTAGACTCAATAGAAGCTAGCTAAAAAATAGACAGTAAAGGTAACTATTTCAATCTGCATTTCATTTTCTGCGATGCCACCTGTGATGATAAACAGTCATTTCTGACCTCACTTGACCTGATGATTTAAAGTGTTGCCTCTGTGATATAGTGCTTGCAGGACAAAAAAAACAAAAAAACAGTAGGCCAGACTGCTTCACCTTCACACAGAAAATTGAAGTCTGTTGCGTTTGCTTTATCTGCTTTGTTTTGCAGACCAAATGCTGAGTGAGATAGAACTGTTCTACATTTATATATCTGTGGGCAAAGTTAAAATGCACTACCTGTGCGCAGTCTCTAAAAAAATTCCCAGGAAAATTGTCACTAAAACCATGTTATGAATAGGCTTCTTGGCCGAAATGCAAAGGCTTTCACTTATGTTTTACTCCATTCAGCAAAAGAAATCACTTAAACTGGCATTTATTTAAATAAACATGTGTTAGTTAATCACCTATAACAGTGTGAAGACTAACTTGTGATTGTTTGTGCAATTATAGAGCTGTCTGTACAACCAAAAATGGGAAGGAATGGGCGGATCATCAAAAGGGAGAGAGGACCTGGACGTGCCATTATTTCATCAGATGTAAAGGTGAGATGTGTTCTTCTCAGACGCAACATTAAATTTATGTTAAACACATTTTATTATACTCCATAGTAGTAATACCAGTCTTTCTCATTCAGTTTATAAATTAAAACAAATAAGCTTTTAACTTCATGTTAATTAGATAATCACATACTGTAGGCAAATCTGTTAATTGAAACTGTATTTTTCATAATAGCCCGGTATTTTTAACTTTCTAACAACATGCCACCAGCCTACTGACTTAGCCCTCGTAAGAGGTAACCTCCCTCCTAAACTATAACAGCCAACTAACCGCTCTTTTTTTCTGTCTCTTGCTGTTCTCTCTTCTTAACTATTTTTATTTTACCTCTCCCTGCAACAGTTTATTGCTCTGGCCCTTTTCTTTCCCCTTATGTCTTTTATTTTTTTGCATCCCTCCATTAGTCTGTTTCACATTTTTATATTTTAGGTGACATTGTGTTACTAAATTTCTGTACATCTGTTTGTTTGGCAGGCACTAGTCATCAGTGATTGAGGATACCACCAATGCTGCAGTCAAGTACTCCCACTGTACACTGTCTTCCCCCTTTACCTCTCTTTCTCTAATTTCACTGTTCACATTGTTCACATCTACATGTACAAAAGACTTGCTGACATGCTAGACTGTTCTGTTACACTGCTCTTGATGCTATTTTAATTAAACGTTATACTGTTCTTAAAGCTATTTTAAAGGTGATAGCTACAACTTTTTCATCAAAACAATATTTTTTTAAAAAGTAATACACCCACAGAACGTCTAGTGGGGTGAAGAATAAAAGTGTTAAGTTTATCCCCAATTTTTTTTTATAGCATATGAATTGTTTTATAAATTTGATGGGTCCCAAAAATAAATATTTACATCTGATTACCATGTCAATGTCATGATTCTTCACTGTTAGCATTAGCTCTGGAGTTGCCAGCTCAATTGCTATGTGCAGAAGTAGCATCTTCGTTACCTTACTCTTGTCTTTACTTTTTTATTCAAGGTCAGAGTTCAGGAATGACTGGCAATAACATTTAATCAACATTAAATCTTATGATTATTTTGGAAAATGGTGTTAGTGGGAGAGCTCCATAAGCTGTCAGTTCTTGATTCTTGATACTTTTCTTCAGCTAGCACAAAGCAAAAGCACAATAAGGTACACAATTTAAGAAAAATACAAGAAAAGTCATTACTTGCATATTAGGACTTGAGGATGTTACCTGCTGTCACGATAAAAGGAGGAATAAATGGTCCAGACTGACTTGCTGTTCAGTCCAGAATTCAAAAGCCCTGTTTGATGTTATAAGTTAATTTGTGGGGATTTATAGGAAATTAATGCAAATTAGCAGATGTATTAAGCATTGAGAATAAACTGCTGTGTACTGTAAAATATACCATAACACAATTATTCTACTGACATGTACTGTACTCCAAAATACAGTTGTATACTGTTTAAATAACAGTAAATGTGCTGTAAAATTACCACACCACCCAATGTTATCCTACAGTAATATACTGTAATTCAAAATACAGTACTATACTGTTAAAAAAATTTACAGTAGGTGCACTGTAAAATAACAGTAAATTACTGGCGTCCCTGCTGCCAGTAATTTACTGTTATTTTACAGTGAAATTCTTTACAGTGTAGGGTAGCAAAATTTTCAAAGATGGAAACTTTTGATGGAAGTTAACTAGAAATTTAAATAACTGAAGGTTCATTCCTTCAACGGAGAACTGTAATATAATTGAGGAGAATGTATCGTAAGATGATGTTGCTGAAACAAGCAGGTTTGATGCAACATAACAGAATATCTGACATTCAATCACACATGCTTACTGGCTGTTGAGGCTACTCCCCCTGCATCTGCTCTGCTTCCATCACATCCACTAATGATTCCTTCAACCCAGGAGTACTGACACCGCACTTGAGTTTGTCCCTACATAAAGTCGAGCATGTTTTGATAATATTGTGGGGTAAATATCTTCTACATATGAACCCACTGGCTGCCAATCAAGTTCAAATGTTCACTGCCAAAGATATCAAAGGATTTTTTTGCAGGAGAGGCTGCAGGACACCCTTGTGGAGCTTGTTAGTGGAAAACAAGCTTTAATCATGTTATTGAGTGTAATTATCATGTAATCTGGTAGGTGGCAGTGCAAGATAAGCTTGTAATTATTTTGTGGAAATCGAGGGAGCTGAGGGTTTAGATTACAGGTGTTTGTGGAGAGACAGAGAAGATGGTGACGAAGCGATCTGAATAAAAGTGAGTCAGGCAGCTCATGTTAGAGGAAAGATTGTGACTCTGAGGTTCAGTCAGGAAGAGTCATGGCCCATCTGGCCTCAGAGTTGAACCTTCTAACATCAGAACCTCCTTCATCCTTCATGTCTAAACTCAGTTTGGATGAAGATCAACAGCAGAAGCAGCAGATTTATGTTTCAAAACTGATGATTATGAGGTTTTGTAGGCTGAAAAAAGATTTTCAGGATGTTTTTACAGATGAAGGAAGAAGGAATGATGTCAACAACATCCATCCATCTAACCTAACCCAACCAGGAAGTGGAGACACTTCCTCCATGGTCTCAGCAGAGCTGAACTGCTTTCAGACGACTCGGTCAGTTTTCATACTGAACATGATCATGGATCTGATGATGATGATGATAATAATGATGATGGTCTGTGTAAAGGCTGAGGATGTGACGGAGGTCAGAGTAGAGCTGGGAAAAGATGTGAATTTAACCTGCAGCATCAGAGATACAGACATGTTCTGGTGCATGATGATCCACAGTCATCTGAAATGTGTTGGACGGAGTTTATCTGCAAGATCAGCTTTATTCTGCTCCACTGAGTTTAAAACCAAATATCTAATTCAGGGTAACAACTTCCTGATTAGAAACATGGCAGCAGAGGACAGCAGGCTTTACTTCTGTGGCAGAATGATAAATGAGAATATCATCTTCATGGACACTTTCCAGTTGGTCTCAGGTAAGATCCACATTTTCATTCCCGATGATACAAGCAGGGCCGCCTGCAGAGATTTTTTTAGGGGTGGCCAAGGGTTATCAAAGGATAACTTGTTTCTTTCGACCTTATTTCTAGGAATTTATATGTGTATTTTCTCAACAGTAACATTTCTGCATCACTTGGACTCCTTTGGACGCTACTGTATTCAGATTAGTCATAGATTTGTGTACAGAAGATCCATATAATGGACGTGAAGGTGGCAGAAGGAATGGGCCTCTATAAGACCCATTTCACCAGTACTTTAAGATGAATGAACAAACAAATGAGTACTGTTGTCCTGTAAGTTCAGATTTGGTTTGCTGTAGTTATTGGGGCCGTTCTCTACACGTCCATACCAGCCACACGCCCACAACACCATGTAGAACAGTGTTGATCAAACAAACAGCAGGTAAATCACATGCTCAACTTCCTGCATTGCTGATCAGCGTGTGTGTGTGTCGCAAACAAATGACTTCACAAAAATTCACTATGATGACCTCGTCCACACTGAAAACCACAGCTAAAAAAAAGGGCTTCCATTGCAAACTAAACTGGGGTAGCGTGGGCCGGGCTAAGGGGCTGGGCTAGGCAGGTGCTGATGTGAAAGGGGCATTAGAAACTGGTTGGGGCAGTTCTGCTTGGTGGCCCCTTCCTGGGTGAACTTGCATAAGAAAGGTCGAGTTTATTAGGTGTGACAGACAATGGGGGGCAATGGCAGAAAATGGTATGTCTAGTGCAGGGGTGGCCAAGTCCAGTCCTCAAGAGCCATAATCCTGCAACTATTAGATCCATCCCATCTCCAACACACCTGAATCTAATGAATGGCTTGATACCATGCACATGAGTTACTTCAGGTATCTTGGAGAAGGGACGGATCTAAAACTTGCAGGATTATGGCTCTCGAAGACTGAACTTGGCCACCCCTGGTCTAGTGTAATATTTTTTATTTATCTTATTTTTATTAGCTTATAAAGATTTTGACATTAGAATATAAACAACGCACGCTGCACTGTACTGATAGTACATAAATGTTGATCTAAATTGAAAAATATAATTTTTGCTGGGGCCAGCTTTTTGTCCTGGGGGGCCATGGCCACTCCTGGCCACCCCTTGGGGCACTAAAAAAAAAAAAAAAAAAGAAAAAAAAATCCCCAGTTTATAACTGTAGACTGATACCATTAGACTCATTGATTCGCTGGTGCTCTGTCCGACCTTTACACTAATATTTTGTTTGCTCTGCTAAGAAAAATGTGCCTAGCAGTTAACATGTCACACACACACACACACACATTCTTTCACAGCTGTCTCATTGAGGACATTCATTGACATAATGCATTCTCTAGTCCCTTACTCTAACCCTAGCGCCCATAACTGATTGCCTAAACCTAACCCTTGGCCTAACCCTAGCCAAAACCTTGTTGTGACCTAAATTCTAAAACCCAATCTTCACCCTCAAAAATGATTTTTCAGGCTTTTTTTTTTGTAAGGACCAGCCAAAATGTCCTCACATTGCATACATATTGCCAAAAGTATCGCCTCACCTGCCTTGACTCACATATGAGCTTAAGTGACATCCCATTCTTAATCCATGCGGTTCAATATGACATTAGTCCACCTTTGCCACTAGAACAGCTTCAACTCTTCTGGGAAGGCTGTCCACAAGGTTTAGGAGTGTTTACGGGAATTTTTGACCATTCTTCCAGAAGCACATTTGTGAGGTCACACTGATGTTGGACCAGAAGGCCTGGCTCTCAGTCTCTGCTCTAATTCATCCCAAAGGTGTTCTATGGGGCTGAGGTCAGGACTCTGTGCAGGTCCAGTCCCTCCACACCAGTCTCTTCATCCATGTCTTTATGGACCTGCTATGTGCACTGGTGCACAGTCATGTTGGAAGAGGAAGGGACCAGCTCCAAACTGTTCCCACAAAGTTGGGAGCATGGAATTGTCCAAAATGTCTTGGTATGCTGAAGCATTCAGGAGTTCCTTTCACTGGAACTAAGGGGCCAAGCCCAGCGCCTGACAAGACAACCCCACATCATAATCCCCCCTCCACCAAACTTTACACTTGGCACAATGCAGTCAGACAAGTACCGTTGTCCTGGAGACCACCAAACCCAGATTCCTCCATCAGATTGCCAGATGGAGAAGCGTGATTCATCACTCCAGAGAACACCCCCACTGCTCTAGAGTCCAGTAGCGGCTGCTTTCCACCACTGCATCCACGCTTTGCATTCCACTTGGTGATGTATGGATGGATGCAGCTGATCGCCATGGAAACCCATTCCATGAAGCAGGCTTGAACCTTCTAATATCAGAACCTCCTTCATCCTTCACGTCTAAACTCAGTTTGGATGAAGATCAACAGCAGCAGCTTTATGTTTCAGAAATGATGATGATGGTACGCAATGAGGGCCTGGGCGGGATTCAATCCCCAGACTCCCAGGTGAGAGTCATGTACACTTACCACTCAGCCAAAGGGATCTGGAAAGAGGGGGAGAGATGTGACAGTGTGGGGTCCTGTCACTATGCCTCCGACTGATCATGTGCATTTTATCATGGCTACTTGGCCACAGGGATATCCATTTGGCTGACTGGTAAGCGCGCGTGACTCTGACCTCAGAGTCCGTGGGATTGAATCCTGCCTGGGCCTTGTTGCGTAACTTGCCACACTAATAAAAAAAAAACTGATTTACAGAAAGTTTTTACAGATGGATGATGAAGGTATTAAATCAGCATCCAGATCAGAAAATGGTCGTCTGTAAAGATGCTGAGTCATGTTTTCCTTCCCTCCTTTCCTTTGTTAATTTTCATCATGTTTCTGTCTCCAGATGTCCCCATCACCCCATCATCCATCACCCCAACAGAGTCCAAGTGTCCCCGTCCGTCCAACAACACGTTAGGGAGGCTGAATGAAGCTGTTGTGTTGGGATCCTTCAGTCTGATCTTCGTCCTGGTTTTCGTCATCGTGGGTGAGTTTCCAGCTCATCTTCAGCTCTGCAGACTTTGTGATCAGCAGTTTCAGACAAACACCAGTAACGACTCACATTTTCACTGATGTCTGTAGATTTAACTGGAGTCTAACACAGCTGTGAATGTTAAAAAACTGGATGTCCAGGAGGTTCCAGGTCCAGAGACTCACCTGATGGTCTGTTGGCAGGTTTTATTTGTGCGTGTTTGAGGATGAGGAGCGGCAGCTGCAGGATGAAGAACCCTGCAGATCTCAGTCCTGAGAACCCAGAGATGCTGGAGAAGCTGCAGGTGAAACTAGCAGTCCCTGTTCCTGCACCATGGAAGCTGCAGTCATGTAGAAGTAAAGACTGTTACTGCTTCCTGTACTACCAGTAGTACTCCAGCTGAACTAAGTACTCCTGTGTTTCAGTGTGAGGAGATCCTCCTGCTTTCATCTCCAACTCTGTCCTCGTGTGTTTGCTACAAAGCTCAGCATCCTTCACCATGACGCAGACACACACCTGGACAGGTGGATGCTTCCTGAAGAATATGGACGACTTCATGAAGGTTTCCTGTCCCACCATCACAGATTTATTTTAGTTTATCTTTTTTTAGGGGAAATGAATGAATATGCAGATTCTCAACGAGACATTCATTGAATTATCTTTAAGATTTACTTCAGAAAGTTTCTAAGTTATCTTGGATAAACTTTAAAATGTGAACTAAACTTCAACTTTTGACCAAAAATCTGCGGTGAAACCAGTTTGAACCAGTTTAGGTAAACCCATTTTGCCCCACTGGCAACAATTCACTGTAATTTTCTACTCACAATAAAAATCTACAGGTACTAATGCAACTTTTCCACTTAATACACAACTTAGACAAAGGTTTTGGTTTATAAGAACTAGTTTCCAAGTGTTTTCTGTTCCTTCCAATGGAAGACATTGCAAATGCAAATCCTTCTAAGTGTGAATTTTCATAAATTTCTAAAATTATATGCCTTACAATTAAGACAAAATGTGGGCATAAATAAGTAGACTGGTGTTTATAAGGAGTAATTCGCTGGTTTTCTTACACTATTAAAAATAATGTTAGTTTATTCATCTTCATTCCCCTTCATAATCTCTTTGTTTCAGACTTTCAAACATTATAAAAACTGAAATTTTAACCGCCTTTATGTTTCCTGTTCAAAATACAATATGTTGAATGTCACTGCAGCCTATAAACTTGAGAGAATCTTTGTAAATAATAAGGAAAAAGATTGTTTTTCTTTTCAATAATCTACTTTTAAGGTTTATAGGAATTAGAAGCAACTTTTTTATTGTTGTTTTCCTCATGGTCACATTTTAAATAAATAGGAATAACATTGTTAGAGAGCTAAATTTTCATAGTGTAGCTTAAATCAGTGAAATTATAATTAAAGGCAGGGTAGGGGATTTTGGAAAAACAGTTCGAACAAGCTACATTTGAAAAAATATACACCCCCCCCCCCCAAAACCACGCCTCCAGGCCACGGGAACGTGGGTGCTCATAGTTATCGGCTAAGATAACAGAGAACAGCCGAGTGGCTAGCTTGTTAGCTTTCAAGTAAACAGCATAAGAACCATGTTTCTAAAAGTGATAATTATCTCACCTCCAACTTCTTCTGCGGCGTAAAACATCCTCACTGCAAACACCAACACCTCCATGACTTGATCCACATCCGTTTTTTCTTTTTAAGAGCAAACAGCAGCGTAGTTAAGAGCAGCGAGCAGCCATATTCTCTCGGTTCATCTGCACTGACATGCTCACGGCGAGTTGCGAACCCGCGCATATGCGCGCAAGGACGGTTGGTGCACGACAGAGAGCAGTCGAGTGTGATGGACATAAAAATCATTCAATCAATCAGTACGGGCCGTTCAAAACTCCATCCAATGAAATTCATTTCATGGAGGGGGGGAAGGGGTTTTTCCAGTGCTGTACGTTCCACAGGTGATTATGTTTTTAATTTTTGTGTCAGAACATTCAATTAATTGTCTGCAATCAGGGAGTGAAGGAGACTTTAAGCAATATAGTAAAAAATGCTCCTGGAAAACTTAATCCACCCTGCCTTTAAGATATCAAATAAAATCTTTCTACATTTTGTAGTTTTTTTGTCATTGTTCCAACTCCAGAAAAGTTCAGCAGAGAACACAACAGAGCATCCTCATTGATTTATTAATTTCCTGATGGGATCAGGATTATGTTGGATATATGCTCATTATTTTTCTTAAAAATCACAACTGTTGGTAAGAGCGTCTATCAGGATAATAACCATTCACAGACTCCTGGTGCAGCAGGTTTGCTGTCACATGAAATTCTCACAGTCTCTGCAACTCAGGAACTTCTTCAGAACAGTCACTTTATATGCAGATGACACTGCCCTATGCACACTTGCTGATATCTGGTCTAACTGGTGGTTCTAGAGCCAAATTCATTATGTTACATTTGATAATCATTTTTTTGATAGTTGGAAGCGACACAGGTTTTGACCATGTAATTCTGTACAATTTTTGATATTTTTCATTAAACTTTTTAAAAGAAGAACTTGTCTCACTCAAATTTTAAATACTAGTTGCTAGACTGACTTCAAAACGTGATACAAATGAAGAACGGAACAGCGTGCCACTAGAGGTGGGTTTAATGTACAAAATCTAAAAATATAACCGAAGAGCTCCACCACTACTACTTTCTGACTTCATGAAATATTTAAGCAACATTAAAGGAGTTTGAAGGCGTTTGATGCATCCTAACAAGATGTGGTAAAGGAGTTATATTAAAAACAGTTTTGCTTGTATGATTTATGTTTCTTTTGTTGGATTTTCTGCAGTCTTTACTTCTGGTATATTGTGTATAGGACGTCTCATAGCAGAAAAGAAGGACGACATAAAGCTGATTTAAACAGTGCATGATACTAAATACTCATTACGAAGCAATAATAACATGTTTTCTTTCTATTTGCAGAAAAACTGAGCAGCTTTAAAACCAAATTTTTTGACGACAGTGAAGTTGATCTCTGAGTTTTTCTCAACAAACACCCAGAAACCACTTCCTTGGCTGGGGGGGGGGGGGGGGTGATGACCACAAACGCAGTTCTGTTTACCAGCTCAAAGTCGCCAGTGGTAACTTTATTTATATGTTAGATTTCATCCCATATATAATTACTTTATACTGAAATACATTGTT
The DNA here is from genome assembly GCA_023101725.1 of Atherinomorus stipes. Classification (NCBI taxonomy): domain Eukaryota; kingdom Metazoa; phylum Chordata; class Actinopteri; order Atheriniformes; family Atherinidae; genus Atherinomorus; species Atherinomorus stipes. The sequence goes on from JALJCO010003835.1 coordinate 18,511, forward strand.
TTTAAAAAAGAAAAGAGAATAAACATCATTCCAGGTAAAATACAGAATGTGATTCAGCGTTCAGCCAGTGTTGGTCTGAAACGCCTCACAGCAACACGCATGAAACTCACTCTAGTACAAACATGCAGTAAACTTTAGTAATGTTATGATAATAGTGGTTGTAAATATACTTCAAACATCCCTCTAAAGTCAGAAAAACCTCAACACAGATGTTGGAGATTAACTTGAAAAGAGAAAACATAAATAAAACATATTAGTGAAATATCAGGACGGTATTTACGTCACATCTCAGAGGTCTGGGTTCCTTTCTGGTCCAAGCATCAATTGTACCTCCAGTATTTCACACATTTAATCATGTCTAGGTTGTCACAGCCTATATATATATATATATATAATACACACACACACACATATATATATATATATATATATATATATATATATATATATATATACATATATATGTATGTATATGTATATGTATATGTATATGTATATACACTGCCTGGCCAAAAAAAAAGTCACCACCTGGATTTAACTAAGCAAATAGGTACGAGCCTCCTATTGGATAATTACTGCATGGGCGATTATCTTTCAGCTGGCAACAAGTTATTTAACCCCAACTGGTGCAATGACTTGCTTCTCATTTCCTAGACAACCATGTGGAAAGACACATCCGTGGTCTTGGAAAAGATGTTAGTCTGTCTGAGAAGGGTCAAATCATTGGCATCAAGAGGTGAAAACATCTAAGGAGATGCAGAAACTACTAAAACTGGGTTCAGAACAGTCCAACGCATTATGAAAAACTGGCAGGATGGTGGACCATCGTCTTCCAGGAAGAAATGTGGCCGGAAAGGCAGATGAAGTGATGCAGCATCATGCCTAGTGCTACTGTATGAGCCTGTGGGGGCAGTGTGATGATCTGGGGTTGCTGCAGTTGCTCAGGTCCAGGTTCAGCAACAGTATGAGCTCAGATAATGAGGTCAGCTGATACCTGAATATACTGAATGACCAGGTTATTCCATCAATGGATGTTTCTTTCCTGATGGCACGGCCATATTCCAAGATGACGGTGCCAGAATTTATCGGGCTCGGATTGTGAAAGATGGTTCAGGGATCATCAGACATCATTTTCACACATGGATTGGCCCCCACTGAGTCCAGACCTGAACCCCATTGAGAATCTTTGGGATGTGCTGTGGTCAGACTCTACAATCATCATCAAGATCTTGGTGAAAAATTGATGCAACAGGATACAAATAAATCTGGTGACATTGCAGAAGCTTCTGGAAACACAGCGAATGCTGCCGCAATCAAAGCTAAAGGCGGTCCAACGAAATGTTAAATGTTTGACCTTTTTTTTGTTGGCGACTTTTTTTTGGGCCGGGCAGTGTATATATATATATATGTATGTATATATGTATATATGTGTGTGTATATATACATTTTTTTTTTTTCCTTTTACCCCAGTGGCGAGATGAACTGCAGCTGGAAACCACAATTCTGACCTCAGAAAATCAAAACCTGCCATCTCTGGCTTCTTGAAGGTTTACAGTTCTTCCTCTTAGTTTTTATCAGCTTCAGAAATAAATAATAAAAAATAATAAAAAATAGATCTATTTAGTTCCTTTGTATCATCAAACTCTAAAAATGCCCAGCTTTTAAGGTACAGTAAATGCTGTTGTTACTGAAATAAATAATGAAATTGAATCTGTAAATGGGAAATATTCCAAAGCTGCTGTAACAGAAACAAAATCTTCTAAAGCAGATAGAAAGCAGAAATGAGGACAATATGGAGGAGGCTTGTTCCTGCTGCTCCAGCTGATGAATGAGTTGTCGTCGTCTGTCCGTTCACATCTTCATGCTTTTCTGCAACACAAACACACTTTAATGAGAGCTCAGACACTGGAAACACTGCAGCTGAAATACACACTTCACACATGACTTAACATCATTTTGTAATTAAACCAACAAGTTGAACTGGACTCAACATTGGTCTTAATGAGTTAAACCTGATCAGACTGAAGAGTGATGCAGGTGCTACTGTCAGTCCCGGAGTAAACCAGCAGGTGGCAGTGTTGCAGCATTTATGCTGCTGGTCCATCACAGCTGGTCTACAGCAGCGATCTCAAAGTCTGGTCCTGGTGCATAATTTATCGCTTTTTCACAGGAACGGTCCTAAACTCCATCTTATGAATGAAGTCCAGAATATTTGTGAGTATTAAAAAAAAAAAAAAAAGTAAATCTGGAGTCATCAAACATGCAGGGGTTAGTTGTAGCACATTAGTACCTAACTGCAGTTACAGTAGCCGATAAGGGTGCCGCCATATCCAATCCATACAGGAAGTCTGCAACGGAAGTTAGTTAAACACCACTAAAAGTATCTATCTGCGGCTGGGCCAAAGTTCAGATTTTCCAACTCCGGCATCTGCCGCCCGCGACGTGGGAACGCGAGTCAAACGCTCAAAATCTCAAAATTCGCTGCGCGAATTGCACGTAACGCGCCTGGATGCGCCGCACCCATAGCTTGCAACGCGCCGCAGGGTTTTTGATGCCACCCAAACGCGCGTCGGCCATTGACTTTGCATGTAAACCTGACGCCCTTGACGCCCAAATCGCGTTTGGTGTCTACACAGCCTAACACATACACAATGAATGGGTTCACCTGTGGCCGCCTGCACTTTGGGCATTTGATGTGAAGGGCCCTTCACTTCTCACCGCCAGAGTTTGCTGCTTGATTCAGAAAGATTCTCTAATAACGAAGAAACTTCATCCATAACACAGTTTTGTTAGTAAACACCTGAGCTGGGGCCTGTACGACGAAGCTGGATTAACATACCCGGGATTTCTCTTTGTTACCTGGGTTGACTTAACCAGACATCCGCGGTCTTGATAAACGGTATTATGAAGCTGGTTATCAACTCCGTAACTTAACCCAGGGTTTTCCCATTTTAATCAGTGCACACTCACATAAAAGGGGCGGCGTTTGAAGCATCTGACCAGTCGCAGACAAGGAGAAACAGAGAGCGGCATATTTCACCAAGGAGGAGCAGACAGTGATACTTCAGAAATATGAAGAATTCAGGAACATCATTCCTGAATGATAACACGACATTATGATTAAGGAATGACAATAAATGGCTCCATTTATGCTGCGGCAACACAGTCGCCGCAGCAAAAGCCAGGAAGGAATTTTGGCTGTTAATGCGCAAGTCCATGCGATTGTACAATCATGGAACAATATCAGACACTGATCATTTAGTGTTCACCACACTACAGCGCTTCCTCAGTATATTTGCTTCTCATACTGTACGTATAGATATTTCAGGCTCATATCGTGCACGTGTTGTAACACTTCACCATGACAGCATGGGTGGGTGTGCGCTCCATAAATTCATGTTTTCTGCATGTGTGACCTCTTAACAACATTATTTCAGATGCAACCCCAGCGGCACAAGAAGATCATGGGAACAAGAAAAGAACAATATATAATAATAATAATGGATTAGATTTAAATCACACTTTTTTTCCTATCCAGGAACTCAAAGAGCTCACAGTAGGTCCATTATTCTTTCACTCCTCATTCATACGTGGTGATGGTAAGCTACGTATGTAGCTGCAGCTGCCCTGGAGCAGACTGACGGAAGCGTGGCAGCCATTTCGCGCCTACGGCCCCTCCGACCACCACCGGAACATTCATACTCATTCATACAAGGCAATGGGGGTTAAGTGTCTTGCCCAAGGACACAATGGCATACGGCTGGGGGATCGGGATTCGAAACCGCTGATCCTCCAATCATTGGCCGTCCTGCTCTACCAATATATAATCCAAACTGGTTAGTGACGAGATTCTATGCTGCCACACTCTTTCATATGAATGGAATTTCATTTAATATTTGTGCAGCCCACAGGAAAAAAGCGGGTATTACAAAGACATGTTTTTGCATACGTTTTCAGTGTCGCCAACGGTGTACACCAAACTACCATTGAATGAATGAATGAATGGATGATGACGTTTTACTGAGTGGCACCATGAGCATAATTCGGCGACAAAAATTAAGCTATTTAGCTACATCAGTACAGCACAAATTTTTTTTCAATCTAGGTGAGGCGTTGGTCTATATCAAAATTAATTTAATTAATCTATTAACATTAAGAAAACCTCAGTGTGATGCAGAGCATCTGTGGTGTTGTCAGTGCAGCTGCGATGCGTTACATTTGTGATGTACGGCTCCAACAGCTGACAGATGTAACGGAGTCCAGCAGAGGAAAACCTCCATCTTTCATATAAAATTTCATCTGACAAATCAAAAGGGTTGCACCATCTCTGAATATTCTTTCTCTTCTAAAAACTCCTCTCACGATCTGCGCACCAGTGCCGTCTGAATCTTCTAAAAAATGGGCAGGCCATTTTCCAAGAGTGCTGATTGGTCAGGGGTAGGTGCTTTTTATATTCAGTGATCTCTTATCCAGAACTTAACCTAGTCTGGTCCAGGTTATGCTGGTCAGCATAAGTTACCGGGGAGATATAACCCGATCAGAAGTGAACCAGCGTCGTAGGATGAAAAACCCAGGGTTAAGAGAAAATCTGGCTTCGTCGTACAGGCCCCTGGTCTGTTCCTGGTAATGTGGTCTGTAAACTGACCTGAAACCTTCAGAGTGACCTTTGCAACTGGACCGTCTTTGGTCTGACACTCGTACGCTCCTTCATCCTCCAATGTGAGATTTATGATGATGGAAAAGTTCCCGTCCTTGTACTTCTCCTGGAAACTGGAAACTCGACCTTTATGCTTTTTGGATGGAGTTTCTGGTGAATTATTCTCAATGTTCATCACACGGTTGTTGTTTCTGTCCCTCCAGTAGACGTTCACAGGTAGAGATCCTTTGTAGACACATGGCAGCAGGACGTTTTCTCCAACAAAACCTTCAATAGCTTCATCCTTGCAGATCACTGAGGGACGACAGAAGATTCAGAGGTAAACTCAGTGAAACAGACCTGGTTCTGCTTCAGTTGACCAAGAACAATGAGATGATCAGGTCATCCAAAGCTGCTGATTGATCTCTGATCAGATGATCAATCATTAACTAATGTTTCAGCTCATAGAATGAAGGACGGGCTCTGAAACATTTCTTACAATATTCCTGTTAATAATGAGGCAAATGATTCGGCCCTGATCATCTGTTCAGTCTGATCAGTAGATAAACTCAGAAGCTCCAGATATGATTTTCAGAGACGAGACTTTTCCTGTTGAATGTGTCAAACTAGAGATGCACCGATCGCAATCGGCCGATAGTGCCCCTATCTGTTTTGATCGGAGTCCTCAAAATGGATCCAAGCAAGCCGATCCGATCATGTTTACAGTAACTACAGCGTTTTGGCGTTTGACGCGCCTGACGCGCAGCAGGCGCGGGAACTACAGAGGAGACTCCGGTGAATGTCTTCCCTCCACGGAGACAGTGGAGGATAAACTATGATCTGCGTTCAGTCCCGGTTTCCAAACGGCGGGTTGATGATCTGCTGTCCTGACGGGGTTTAATGGGCTTATAATGATGTCCCGATGCAGGACTGCAGGTTGTTAAACTGGGCCGGTCAGATGAAAGCTGCGCCATCGTCGGCGCGCAGCTCCTCGTAAATGGTGAAACTCACCAAACTCAGAACACCTCTGAACAATCTGATGAATCCACACACGGCACAGAAACGGTCGACAACGTCGTTGTCTGGCCTCGTGGAGCAAATGAAGCCAAGCAGCTGCTCAGTTTCATCCGCCATTATACAGAGACACAGACCAAGGAAAACAACCGGGTTCATACACCACCACACTTAGACGCACGTGACGCACGACGCGCAAGGCTCTGCCATTCATGCTGCTTAATCAGAAGTAAGCTCATCAATAAAATCATAATTTTATTACATTATTTAGGCTACAGCATGTTTATGCTACACTTAGAGGTTTTTTTTTCTTACAGAAAAGCTGCAGTATCAGCTCCAAGTTTGTTGCAGTTGCACATCAGTCGCTGTTCTTATTCTCATTTAACATATTTTATGTGATTTTTCCACTAAAAGCTTGTAGGTAAACTCTAAACAGTGTCAGAGAAAGAGCCTCTAGAGAGTGAAATGTTTATTATAGTGCACATGTGTGTTATGTACATAATCTATTTTTTATTTTAAGATTTAATTCCTTTTTCCACAGGAAAAAGAGAGTCTATAGTTGACAACTTGTACCAACTCTAAGAGAGTGACATGTTTACTGTAGTCTGTGTTGGTGCACTGCACTTGTTGTGTGTTGTACACATAATTATTGCCACAAGAAAGCTTAAACTAGTCAGCTACACTTCCTCTATGTAAACTGAGTCCAAGTTGTCTCCAAGAAAGTGAAATATTGCAGATTGCCTGCAATAAAACAGGCCAATTCATGATAATTTCGCTTCTCCTAATTGTTAATAACATAATGTCGATGTTATGTACATGAGAGAACAATATTGGAGAATTGGTGGTGAAATGCCAGCAGGCAGATCAGAGCAGCAGGTTGGTGAAGGGCAGTTTACAAACAACCGTTAAGCTAAATACAAGCTAACGCTAGCTTAGCTGTTTGTTTACATTCCAATCAGACGCTCCGAGCTCCGTTGCGTCTGTTCAGCACCTCTACGGAGAAGGGTCTATCTGCGGCTCGCAAGACAGGGGCGTGTCATAGAGTGGGCGTGTCGTACTGTGACGTTACTCGACGACACGCCCACCAGGCCAATGAGAGCACGGTAAAATCTAGCCCTACCCCTGACCCTTCCCCTAAACCTAACCAGACCCACCCACAATGCGACACGCCCACTATAGGACACGCCCACTGGGTTGCAAGCCGCAGATAGATACACTTGCCTCTACGTCCTACCTGGCGGTGAGTGAAGCACACGTTTCTTATCTGAAGTTAAGTTACATGTCTCTCCAGCGCTCGAGTTGCCTTGTTGGATGCCTGTCAGCGTTGTTTTACCTGTGCGGGCAGAGGTGTGTCTGCTGCTCTCCTCACCTTCTGTCTGCAGACCAGGCTGTTGAATCCGTGTATGGTTCGTTCTTTGGTTTTTCCGTTTCAAAACAAAATGTGAAAAAACGAAAAAACAGGTGGTTTGTTGGGTTTTTTGTTTTTAAACGAAATTAGAAAAACGAAAATTCCAAAAACAAATAAAGGAATGTTTTTTTTAATCTTTCATTTTAATTGATAAAACAAAAACTTTTAATGAACTGATTGGCAGCACCTGGAGGGAAGACACCTCCACTGATCAAACTGATAACAGCTGTTTTTAAGCCAATGTGCGGACAGCAGAGAGATGAGAGAGGACTGATGGGGCAAAACGTTGGAGAAGAAGGCGCAGCAGTTGGGTGGCGGATGCCCGGGCTCAGAGGGCTCAAAGTTTTTTTAGGCTATACTTTTAATCACTGCAAGTTGCATATTGGAGAGAATCACCACGTGTGTGTGTGTGTGTGTGTGTATGTGTGTGTGTGTGTGTGTGTGTGTGTGTGTGTGTGTGCGGGTGGGTGCGTGCGTGCGTGCGCGCTTCTTTAGGTTACAGTAACATCTGGCTACCAGTGGTTACACTTATGACATAGTTGTCTTCTAAAAACAAGAATGAATATGATATAGGCCAGGGGTCACTGATGCTGCTCCTTGGCATTTGAAAAATAGGCTAATTAATTACTATTTAATAAAAATGTAATTTATTTTGGTTCGTTCGCTTTGATAATGTGATTCTAAAAGCCCAAGACAGATTACCCGTTGTGGGACGATAAAGTTTATGTTATCTTATTCTAAAATGGAAGATTATGGTGATCTTTTCTGTCCTTCTGGCTACACGCATGTAAATATGACCTGAATCCGATCTCAAATGTGACGCATATCTGATCTGCCTCTGACATTGTGAACAGCGCAAGTTGCATTGAATCTGACATTTTTGGATCGAAATCAGGCTAAATGTGGTATTGAATCGGATACATATCTGATCTGTGTCAAAGCTATCGCGGTCTGTACGGGCATGTTGTATCCATCCGACCTTTGAGACAGAGGGGGGGGGGGGGGGGGGGGGGGTACGTCCTTATTTCTACACCAGAGGAGACGGACCATGGATGTAAAGAATGGACAGAAGAGTTAAATCATATTATTCTGGCTCTGATTGAACATCAACCTGGAAACTGATGAAAGTGTTGTGGGAAGCCTTTATGTGGTCCAGCAGCTCAGTGTGTGAACGTAAGAGAGAGGGTGTGCACGCGTGGAGGTGGCGCACCGCTGTGGATGAGGCCAGAAGAGAAAAGCGTGTGAAATGCATCCGGTAAAGGGACGCTGACTGCAGCAGGTAGAGAGAATAGCGGTGATTAATGTGCAGCATAGCATTGCGACCTGCGGTGTGAACGTGGTCTTTGAGCAGCGCCATGCGGTTGCACACCTTTCCCTTGCTCTCCGAGCACGAAATAAAATCCAACTCGACTTTTAAAATAAAGACATAATTTATTTCGTACAATTTTGCAAAGCAGCCAATTGGGTGACAAGTGCAACAAGCAGGTAACTGCAGTAAAACAGTGAGTAACGCTGCCCAGCGTGTGATACACATTTCATAGCCTAAATTTTTACGCAGCCAATCAGTGTTAATAACTGCACTTCATGCTCATGTGCTGCTATTGTGCAGCATACAGCCCTGTCACATCAGTGATCACAAAACATTAAAAACTGAATTCATTATAAACGAGGAATATCGCTGAGTGTGACGTGCCGTGGAGCGCCGAGCTTTCCTCCTGATGTCCACTTTTGAGTCCACTTCCCACCAGTTACATTGAATAGCCAACACGGAGACATCCTTTCCGTTATAAGGGTGTGATGTTTGACCATTGTCCACTTTCTTCGTGTAGCAGTAGCCATGAAGTACAGAGATTTTTCTCAGATCTACTGCATGCACGGTTTCTTCATTCAAAGATTTAGTAGTTCATAGCCTGCTCCACATTTCAAAGCCTTAAGTGTCAGTTGTCACAATAAAACCCATGACATTATGTGATATGAAAGCCTTTTTATGATGGGCTGTACTAAACAAACAAGTGTGTTTTATTTATGACTGAAGTAAAAAATCAAACACTGTGGATTTTCAATTATTTTGTTTTTATGTTTTTTCATTTAGGGTTTAAAAACAGAAAAAGCAAAAAACTACATCGTTATTTTGTTTTTGCGATTTTATTTTGAAACGGAAAAACCAAAGAACGAAAATCCGTGTATCATTCGTTCTTTCTATTTTTAATCCTAAATCAAAAATCAAAAAATGAAATCGTGGTGAAACTATTTTGTTTTTTTGTTTTTAATTATAACACAAAAAAGAAAAATTGCATGTTTTTTTATATTTTGATTTTAGAATCAGATCAGAAATACAGAATGGAATAACGGGACACAAGACTAAATTCGATTTTAATATTTTATTGTTCGGGGGTTTGGTGACCTGGAAACGAAACGGCTTTGCGCACGGTAGTTGTACTGGTTTACCCTATTACCATGGTGGCAGCTCACCCAAAAGTTTCTTTGTGAAAATGTATACCTGGAAAATCCTGCTTTTTTTCGGTAGTCATGTCCTCTTCCGTTAGGGCAGAGTCCTAAAGGGGTCCCTGGTCCTCAGGTCCTCAGGGACCCCTGCCCAATGGCGCGGGAAGGGGAGAGCTGTGGGTCTCTACTGTAAGTCGATTTGTCTCAACGTGTGGTTACCAAGCAAAGATCAGACCATTCTGCAGTAGGAGGGACTGAATGTTTGATTTTTACACAATATTCATTTGTTCTTTAAATATTTCATGTTACAGATCTGTTAGCAGCAAAATAATTTTGTTACTATCAGTGCGGTATAAGGCAAAATGCGCCGGGGAGGCGGGTTTATACCGCAGTCTGCCGGTGAGTCGCGCGCGCTGACCATTCGGCCAAAGAGACGTCTCCAGAGACATGATGAAGGACCCTCAACTGTCACATCATCATCATTGTAGCTTCTTCCACTGATTTACAATATCAGTCTGTCAAGGTGGAAACAGTCTGACAGACATGAACACGCGTCTACCCCCGTGCTAATGCTCCAGATGCGCTGGCGCTGCTGGAGGATTATTCAGATTACCTCAGGAAAGAACGCGTTTTTAAGAACCATAATGTCCTGAATCATGGAACTGCGACCCCTGAGGACCAGGGTTGGGAAACCCTGCTTTAAGGCGGATTTCCACCGGCTGCGGTGCGGTGTAGTTCCGACCTCTACAGAGCAGCAGCTCCCACCGCAACCGTGTCAGACACGGCGCGCCTGCAACTGCAGTTCGTGCTACCACCAGATAAATCTGATAAATCACATTTGCAGGATCACATGATAATGATCAGGGGGGCTGGATAAATGTCCAGTGGTGTGCGCGCGCAATAAATGTCCTACATAAAGTCACTTTTCCCTTCATTGTCCAACTTAAACCAGCTGACGCGTTTCATTCATAATATGATCATTTATTGTCTGCTACAGCTTCACATCTTTACATTTTTAACAATTTACTTACCATGCATAATCTATCCCAATAATTGATCATACCATCACTTTCTTGCTTTCTTCACTGAATACTCAGTCTTTGTAATCCAGTTTGAATTATTACATTTCTAACGAATAGGCTATAGTGCAAACCTGCACAGTCCGTTACGTACGCAAAAAATTTTTTAATAAGGTTAGTCTCAACTTTAAAAAGCTTCGCTTACCTGATGCCACCGCTACAGGAAGAGTTAAAATCCCGAGTGCAATCTCACAGTTCCTTCAATCTGTGTGAGCTAACAAATTATTTTCAAATCACACATCAAAGTTGGAGATCTTGATTAGTCTTTTTCCTATATGTAAATCCACCGTGATTGTATTTTTTTAGTTGTTTTATGTGACCAACACAGAAAGACGAAAATCGAATGTGATTAATGTATTTATTAAACAGAAAAAAAGCACACAGACAGCAGTAATGCGGCCGCGAGGTCCATGTGCAGGTCGCACAGTCCATGCTTGACTTCTAACTCTCCATGGCTGATAGGACTTGAGGCTCCCAGCTGCTGGTCAGATTGCGGATGGCTGGAATGTTTGCTAACGCCTTACAAAACTTCTGGGTCACCAAACCCCCCGAACAATAAAATATTAAAATCAAATTTAGTCTTGTGTCCCGTTATTCCATTCTGTATTTTTGATCTGATTCTAAAATCAAAATATAAAAAAACATGCCATTTTTCTTTTTTGTGTTATAATTAAAAACAAAAAACAAAATAGTTTCACCACGATTTCATTTTTTGATTTTTGATTTTGGATTAAAAATAGAAAGAACGAATGATACACGGATTAACGAACCATACACGGATTCTTTATTTATTTTTGGAATTTTTGTTTTTCTAATTTCGTTTAAAAACAAAAAAACCAACAAACCACCTGTTTTTTTCGTTTTTTCACATTTTGTTTTTAAACAGAAAAACCAAAGAACGAACCATACACGGATTATTCTGTTGCCTCCTACTGTGATTAAAAACGCTGCTCGCGTTTCCATCAGATGTACGAACCCCATCCTTAAAAAACGTTGAAAATCCAAACTAGTTCCACATGACCGAAGTTGAACGTTTTTTTTTCAGGAGCAATTCCTAGCTTTCGGACTCTCGTTAGCAGCCATGTTCGCTCATGTGTTTGGGAAAGAGCGGCAGAGCTAAACAAAGCAACTCCATGCTGACACACTTTAGCTCGCTCTGATTGGTTCACCGGTGTCTGTCATGTCAACATAAGGTGGACAAGCACGTGGTGTGATTTGGCAGAGAGGGAGAGAAAAAAACGTGGAGTAAACACAGTTGCATTCAGATGGTTCTACGATCTTTGTTTTGGCAGATCGTCAGCACGTTCAAAACCTTCACGATCTTATATCGTCATATTGCATAGCCCTATACTGGATGTGCCAAAATTATTTTCAACAATGTCCCACCTTCACTGTAGCCCTGTTTCCACCCACGGGTCTGGGTGGGGTGGGGTGGGTTTTGGTAGGGATGTGTTGATTTCACGTTGTGTCCCCACAGCATACTGTATCCTTATCCTGGAGGTGGAGTATTAACTGGATAGCGCTGCTACATGATTGCGTGACATCATTGCTGTGCAACAAAGTTTTATCCAAAGCACCACACCACACGTGACAGAAACAAAGGAGTCATCCCTGCTTTGTTTTTACGCCGGGTCACCAGGGAAAGTGACAGATTTTTAAATGAATCAACGGATTGTTGTGTATTAGCTTTACCTCTTTGGTCCGGATCTGTTAGATCAGTACTCCTACCGAAGGGTACCAAAAAAGTAGGCCGGGTCAGATCGGATATAAAGCCCCGTTTCCACCTGCGGGTCTGGGTCAGGTCGGGCCGGGCCAGGCCGGATCGGGTGGGTTTGGGTACGGATGTGTTGATTTCACGCTGTGTCCCCACAGCAACCTGTACCCTTATTCTGGAGGCGGAGAATTAGCTGGACAGCGCTGCTACATGATTGTGTGACATCATCGCCATGTAACGCCGTTTAACCAAAACACCGGCGCCACACGTGACAGAAACAGAAAGGAGTCACCCCGGCTTTGTTTTTACGCTGGGTCACGCGGGAAGTGGCGGATTTTTCAATGAATCAGCTGATTGCTGTGTGTTAGCTCCACCTCTTTGGTCCGGATCGGTTAGATCAGTACCCCTACCGAAGGGTGCCAAAAAAGTAGGCCGGGTCGGGTCGGATATAAGGGTACCCGTCCCAGTTTTTATCTGTGGAGACGCAAAAAAACGTGGACCGATCCGGCCCGACCCGACCCAGACCCGCTGGTGGAAACGGGGCTTAAGGTTACCTGCCCCAGTTTTTATCTGAGGAGAGGAGACAAAAAAAATGTGGACCGATCTGGCCTGACCCAACCCAGACCCGCTGGTGGACACTGGGCTTAACATTCTGAAGAATGCATCTGTCTCTAATACAACATTGTTAACACAAAACGTCTCCACATGTGTGTGTTTTATCAGCAATAGTCAACAGTAGTTAAAGGCCTCCTTCCACTGAAAACCCATTTAACTCGCTCCTTCTGAAATACGGAGGGTTTCCCCTTGTTTACTTACACATGCTGACTTGCTAGCGTTGCGTTGCCCCCAGTCGGCTGTGCTTCCTCATCACAGAAACAATACGAAGAAAAGAGCGAATCGGGAACAGCCTTGCACTTCTACGTAACATTGCAAATAGCGTATCCCACGTGGGGTTTCTATCTGTCCATTGGAAGGCAGGTAACCCTCCACTACACACTAGAAGTAAAGACGGCACGAATGTAACTTCGGAGTTGAGAAGCTAATTAGCTAACTGTTTGTTAGCATGGCGGAACAAACTTGTTTGTCGGCTCTATTTCCTGTCTGTAGCGAAATAAGAGCGGAGGGCGGAGCTTCCTTCATACACTGATGGGAGGCAGCCAATCAGACGGAAATTCATGAGAAGGACCCGGAAAAGCCTGCCGTTGGACCACAAGTTCCTCTCTTCTAGTATACAAATACAGCTGGATACAAAGATACCAGAAGGTTTTTTTAAACAGAAACGATGCAGAATGCATTCAATAATAATGGAGAACACAGAAATATTAATGAAATGACCACGGAAGTACAACTTTAACAACGGGTCACACATGTGACATGCTCTCAAATAAATCAATAAAGTAGCCGATTAGAAAAAGCACACTTCCTGATCTAAAGAAAAAACTAACAGCCATTGCTGCCCAATAAGATCAACATAGTAAAACAGAACACACTCATGCGCGTACATCCATAACTTATTCATTACGCATGACAAACAGCTATTTAACCAACTGAACACAGCTGTTGGGCTCAGCAGCAGTAAAAGACACAACCACATGGCTGTTTACCTGTTTACCTGTGCGCACTGCAGCTCTCAGTTTAAAGGGAAGACGGCAGCTTAGCACATTCATTATTTCACCAGTCCAGTTTCAACTTGGAACAGGCAGTGACACCAGAATACCAGTAAACAGTCCATCTTTGTCACTTGACATGAGTCCAACACTTCAATAATGGACAGAAACTGATGTCCTCTGTCCACTTTCCATCTGAGGAGTTGCACAAACAGCCAATTCAGTGGCCTCCAAACCAAGTCCTTAATGCCTGCTCGGCACGTGCAGTGCGTCAAGCTGGTGAGAAGCGTCTGATGCAGACAGCAGTAGGGCAGCAGCTTCATTACTTCCTAAGAATCACTCTGAAAACTGGTTCAGGTTCATGGTCAGGGAACAGGGAACTGTGTTTCATCGCTGTTAGCAGCAGTTTAGCGCTCCTGCAATGCTTGCTGGGAGAGTCTGGCCTACAGTCAGGTCAGTATGTTGCAGGTGTGCCAGCTGCCTCTGTGAGTGGCACCGGCACACCCATACGCCATCGGTACACACAAAGGTAATGTTTTAAGCAAATCCTCACATACCTCTTCTCTGCATGAACTAAAACCTCATTGAACAACTTCCTTTAGCAAGAAAACAGCATTCACCATGTAAATGTAAAAAAATGACCACCTGAATCACAGATTGTTGTTTTTCTTTCCCCAGACTTTTTATAATCCAAAAGCTCAAAATGTGTTTCCATCGTGATGGAAGTCTGCTTAAGTAACTGTAAAATAACAGCCTAAAAAGTTACTGCATGTAAAAGTATTAAAGGAATAGTTCACCCTCAGAATGATTTAACTTTATTTTCCACTTACCTCGATGGTGAGCAAGACTCTGGAGCACTTTTTTAATATGTCAAATGCAGATGGAGTTCAGGACGACTTCTCGTTCCCCCCAATAGAGTTCGCCAGGGTCCGAGCCCAAAAGGTCCATAAAAAGTCCACAAAAAAATGTCAATATTCCTCCATACTGCTCGTCCCATGTAATCCAAGTGTCCTGAGTGGGTAGGGTCCAGAATTTACTTGAAACTACGCCATTTAGGATATTTTTAGAATCTAAACAAGACTACATCGCATGTCCAGCAAGCACGCCGATGCACGTTCATGAAACTACGGAAGCCACGGCAGACGAGATCGCACGCTCTTTTTCTTTCTTTCTTTCTTTTAGATCAATATCCAACCCCTCCTGTGTTTGTCCCGGTTTGTCTAGAGCTCTCGCGCTCTTACCAAAATGTAAACAGTGAATTTCTTCTTCTACGCTTGCATTATTGGCAGAGTAGGCTCTGAACGCTGAGGCTTCCGTAGTTTTGTGACCCCGCATGTGCGCGCTTCATGAAAGTAAACAATACTCCTTTTTAGGCTCTAAAAATATAGTCAATGAGGTCGTTTCGAGTAAATTCTGGACGCTACCCACTCAGGACACTTGGATTACATGGGACGAGCAGTATGGAGGAATATTGACAATTTTCTGTGGACTTTTATGGACCTTTTTGGCTCGGACCCTGATGAACTCTATTTGGGGGGAAACGAGAAGTCGTCCTGATCTCCGGCTGCATTTGACATATTAAAAAAGTGGTCCAAAGTCTTGCTCACCATGAAGGTAAGTGGAAAATAAAGTTAAATCATTCTTAGGGGGAACTATTCCTTTAATGTCCCATAGTATGTAAATGCTACTGTCAATGAAAAAGTGACTGGAGAGGTTTTCTCTTTTTTTGGCTTGTGCTGTTTTGCTTCCAATCTGGAAAACAATAAATGTTTATTCCTAAATATGAGTTAAATGAGTGTCACTGCAAAGGGTCTGAATACTTATGACCATGTGATATTTCAGTTTTTTTTTTTTTTAATAAATTGCCAAAAATTTCTACATTTCAGGTTTTTTTATGTCAAGATGGGGTGCTGAGTACATTAATGAGAAATCAAATGAACTTTTTTTTTTATTTTGGCAAATGGCTGCAATGAAACAAAGAGTGAAAAGTTTAAAGGGGTCTGGATACTTTCCGTGAAAATCCTGCCATGACACTGAGACTGTCATCAAAAACATTAGATTTTTATAAGAAAAACAGATAAAACATTAAACCATAACAACAAGTTGATTAAGGTTTACAATCTACCAGAGATACATGTAAGATTGTGAAATAGCTTTTCGCCTGCTCAGTAGTTGTCATGGCATTTGTAGTTTAATCACAATGTTCCAACACTCGTACCTATCAGAGCTGCTTAGAAGACGGACAGAATCAACTTCTGATTGCTGCGTTTTAGTCAGCATATTCTTTTTGTGGCCCTTCTCCGGAATAGATAAAAGTAAGAAATTTAGACTTTTCTAAATTAAAGCAACCCTTACCAATGTTGCATTCTTACACTATTTTTCTAACAGGGTAAAATGCTATGAATGAGGTAGTGGAACTCTGAAATACAAGACAGACCCACCATTAGTCAAAATAAAACATTATTCCAATCTCTAAATATTCAATGAAAACTCCAACCAATCCTTGAAGTGGGGTGCACCCCTAAGATTGGCTGAGGGACCTGCCTGTCAGACCTTTGCTTCTGCATTGGGAGGCAGAGGGAATGAAGGGGGTGTCTTAGGAGTGAGGCGGGACTGTTTATATTCAAATAATCGTGCTGTGCTTTCTGAAATGCAAGATCGATAAAGGTTGCTTTAAATTTAAGACCTTGGATGATTAGCTGGCTGACATTTTAAGGCCTTAAATTTAAAGTTTAGACTTTTAGACATATTTAGACTTTTTAAGACCGTACAAGAACCCTGAGCAGCGGAAACATCTGTTGACACTCACCTGAGTTCAAGCTGAACGCCAGAAACATCCAAACAGAGATTCTGCAGAAAAACAAAAACAGTCAGTCAGACACAACTTTCCAGCTTCTGCTTGATTAAAGATGTGAGTTACAGCATGAGGACCTGTCAGAACCCGACCTCTGGACTTCATCAGGTCTGATCAGGTTCTTTTATGGAGCCACAGTAAACAGGAAACATTATGCTGAATTAAAGTTTCTGCAGAAGTTGAGCAACATTCCTGCTGAAACAGGAAGTCAAATTTAATAAAAAAAATTTTAAATAAAAACCCTCCAATAGAACTAATCTGTTAACTGGTTTCCAGTTTCAGAACCAGGTGCTCAGATGGTCCCTGAACCAGTTTACCTGATGTGAGTTCATGAAGATTTTACTTTTTTTTTTCTGAGTAAGACAAACTGAACATGTCTACCAGGATCCTCCTCCATCATCATCATCATAAACATGTAATTACTGTAGAATATTATCCATGTTTTCATGCAAAATGACTTAGATTTTGTATGGGCCTGAAAGGTTAAGTAGAGTTCGCTCTCAGGATAAAGTCAGGGCACCTCTTTCTCGTGTTTTTCCGTGACAGTGTAAAAACACACCAGAGGTGGTTTAGTGGGGCTATTTAGCATTTATTACCTAGTGTAGCAAATCATTTAGGCAGTTTATGACCTGTAGACCCTGAGAACATCTTGCAGGAGGAAAGGTTTGTTTTTCCTTGGCTCATCATGTGAAACCGGACACAGGAGACAAGCGCAAAGTATTAGGGGTTTTGTTGTTTGCTGTTCTCCCCCTTCTTCTGTATTTTCCACTCTTTTAAGCTCTCAGGAACAAAGGAGCCAGAAGATGCCAGGATGTGTGTCCAGCTGTTCTGTAGCAGGGAGGAGCTCCAAGATTCAACCGACATCAAAAAGTGTAAAAGGGTTCAAGGGACTGTTAGAAGGTGTCAGATTTTCCAAACTGGCTCCAGCACTCTGTTGGTGACAGGGCAAGAATTCTGAACCCAGAGCTCTGTAATGAATTGCTTCTGATTCTGTAATAAATTGTTAACTTTTATTCCGCATTGTTTGGTTTTCATTCCTGATGCAAAAGGTCCCGCTGGAAAATGGGTAAAGAAGGTTACAGGAGGTTAAATGTTTAGAAGGTATCTTAAACACCCATTTTTCTTACATTACTTAAGATGAAGATGGAGGATCTGCTCTGACCTGATAAACTAATGTTTTGTGTGGTAATCAGGTACTTCATAGCTGCCAGCTCTCATGCATTTGACTGGTTTCACACGCTCTGACACCAGTTCAAACATGTCACGGTCCTAATTTCTCTTTCTTTTAGGAAGAATTGTAGAAGCCAAGATCCTTATTAACTGTGAATACAGACATTTTGTGTAGAACACAAGGGTGGTGTATAATGGAACGTAGTGGGGTGGAGGTGTGTAATATGAATTAATATTATGTATCCTGCTGGTTAGGGATGCACAATGTAATTAGGCCCCTATCGGTATCGGCCTTAAAACAGAGTATCAGACATTGGCCACACCACCGATATTTAACCGATCAGCCTGCTGTTTCTTAAGTCTAAAAAAATGAAAAAAATTCTTGTTCTTTTTCAAAAACTTTTTTCTTTTGTTTTTACAGACTTTAAAACTTCTAAAGATTGGGGTGGGAAAAAATATGGATACACTTAAAGGTATAGTCCAGAGTTCCCCCCGTAAAAAATAAACGTTAGACTTGAGCAAGTGAAATCCGTCTCAAACCCGGCCTTTGGGCCTCTACTCCCGTGCCGTGGTGCATTTGAATGCAACTCTCTCTCCCCTGCCTGTAATTCGCTCTTTTGCATGGTTTTGGTGTGTTAGGGACGTTTCTGGGTGGAGATTTCTGTTTATATCGGCAGCTAATGACAGAGCTAAGAGCATGACGCTGTGTGGAAATAAGCTCATGATTGGAGCAGACGCCAGTCACTCGAACTCTCGAAGGAAGGAAGGAAGGAAGGAAGGAAGAAAGAAAGAAAGAAAGAAAGAAAGAAAGAAAGAAAGAAAGAAAGAAAGAAAGAAAACACCGTAAATGCACCGAAGAAAAGGTAAGAGCTTCAGATAATGCAGTTTGGAAAACCAGGGTTCATAATAGTTTGGCTTGTAGCCGCTTCTGAGCTCTGAAGGAGAAGCTTGAAGTTGAATAGGCTAGCTAGAACGAGGCGGCCGTTAGCCTGAGAGGGAGGAACGCTAAGTTTGAATACTGTTTGCAAACAGAAACGCTGGAGGGACTTCGGACTCTACCTTTAAATATCGCAAAATTTTCATATGCTGGTGTATTGATATTTAAAAATGCGGGATCAATCTACTGTATTTTACTGATAAAATCTTGCAATATTTCATCGTTCTATTACAAAATCTCGCAAGAATTCACGAAAGTTTCGCAATATTGTCATATGCTATCATATTGACATTTAAATACGCAGTGTTGATCTATTTTACTAACGAAATATTACAAGTAGGCTTTCCACCGATCTGATCGGCCGATATTTCACATTTTTTTCATATTTTCTGATCGGTCCTTAACTTTTCATTCACCGATCCGATCAATGACGTCATTGTCATTTTGAATCTGCTCCGGTAAAACTCTCATTTACACCAATTAAACCTTGAAAACAAGCAAACAAACAAAGCAGAACAGACATGTACTCACTAGTATGTGTTTTATGTCTTCGTGGCGTTTTTGTCCTGAGTTCTGTCACTATGTGCTGGACAATAAAGTTTTTACAATCCCAAATACGCCACAGGTAAAGGATGGCGACGCCGGTTGCAAACATGTCAGCTCTTAGACTGAAAGGACGCAGCGCATTTCCTGCATTTCCGCAAACAACAGTTTACCTTAAACTGTTGGAGCATAAGTGTTTGTCTCCGTGTCTCCATCAGAGACTGTAAATAACAGGACTCCAGACCGTGGAGACCTCCAGTGTCGAGCGCTTCGGCCGCCGCGTGCTGCAGCAGGTATGAACACAAACGCTCCTGACGCTGACGCATGCGTCCACAGCAAATATATTCCAGCCTACTGTAGTGATACCGGACTACATGAGCTGCAGCAGGTTGTTCGTTCTCACGTCGAGATTCTTCTGAGGGAACAGTTACTCGATTAGTTTGACCACTGATATGACATCATCAGATGTGAGCCCCAACTTCTGAAGCAGCATTACTGCCTTCATTTGCACTGTGACTGTAAATAATTTCAGTTATGACTGTTTAAGTTGGGCTGTTATTTGTGCCACTGGCTCAAATTATTTTGGTTTGTCCTGATTAAACCTGAATGCTCGTTAGAGGTTATTGATGTTTAACCTTTTCATCTCAGTCAGTTCAGGACAAAAAATGGAAACAAAAATCCTTTTTATGATACTCAGTAAACTGTATAAATACAGGTAAACGAGCTATTTAAATAGATATATTTGCTTCCTCACTTGATCGGATCGGTGATCGGTTTTTTAAAACTCTGATCGGTGATCGGCCCCAAAAATCCCGATCGTGTAAAGCCTAATCACAAGAATTCACGAAATATTGCGAGTTTGTAACAGAACAAGGAAATCTCGCGAGATTTTGTAAGTAAAATAGATTGATACTGCATATTTAAATATAGATTTGATTTGATATGAAAATATTGCGATATTTCAGTGTAACGATATTTTTTCCTACCTCTTTTTTTTCAAAGTGTCAGAAATAGATGACATAACTGCTATTTGCTATGACTGCTTATTTTTTCCAGCTTAAGTCCTGATGAGAGAAACTTTTGACCTCACTGTTGTTTATCTGGATGTAAATAAAGTAATTGCAGCTTTTTCGTTGTGTGTTTGTTAAATGTTGATGCCTGAGCGTTTAGTTAACTCCATATGGAGTGTACAGTATGTTTGTGGGTGTGTTTCTGTTTCCATGATAATGACATGCCTTATTTTACTGCATGAATATCTGTAACCTCCACAGATGGTTGCTGCATGATAAAGTTTGGGAACCCCTCTGAAAGCTGGACAGTCTCTTATCTGTCTAGTTGGAGTTGACATTTTCATTTTCTAATGTTCCATCACATCAGGTGAAGTTGCTGTTGGCCACTTCTTGCTTTTACTTTTGTGGTGAATAGGTGGTGTCCTCTGGACAACGGTAAACACATAAATGATTAACTGATCAAATGATACAATCATGCTTATTTCAACATCCCATCATTAATATACAAGTCATGTTTTGACTGTTGGATATTCTGATGTTGGGAATGAAGAGACACTGGACCCATGAGTTGTAGTTTTGTGTAAATATTGATCTAATCATGAGCGAGTATGAGCATATGGATGCAGTATGAGTTAGGGTGATGTGAATGACTTTATAACTTCCGCCTTGACTTTGTGTCGCATCTGGAGCGGCGTGTAGCCTATGTGGCAGAATTTTGGTTGGTTCTACCAAATCTAACTCCAAGGTTCTTTAAAAAAGTTGTCAGCTCTGTGAAGGAGGATCCTGCTCTGACCTGATAAACTAATGTTTTGTGTGGTTATCAGCTACTTAATCGCCGTTAATGAACAATGACATTTAACTTTCGATTTGAACTGATAAAGGAGTATTTTTGTCGACAAAACATATTCTAGGGTCTGTTTTATTTTATGTAAGAACATAACTGACTCGATAAACTCATTTATGTCAGCAGTCTAAAGCTAGCTTACAGACGCGATGAGAAAACCAACTTTAACATTTCTGGTTATTCCGGTTCTTCATGCGACTTCTGGGAAATTCTCTTCATAAGCTAAGCTAAGCTAGCTCATTGCTAAAGTAACAAATGACGAGGTTAGCTTGTGTTCCGCCGTTAGTCTAATTTTTGGGATAATTTGGACCAGTTCATCCACTGACCTCCTGAAGTCCCCCATGGTATTTCTGTGGACACTGAAGAAATCTTCTAAATCGTTTTTTAAGCTGCAGTTGTAACTGCGAGAACAAAAGTCGGTGTTCAACCGAAATCTGTGACCACCGAATTATGTGACTCCAGGGGGCGCTGTAGCCTACTGTTTCACCAGCATGTTTCAGCATCAGATCCGATCAGCGTGTTTAGCCGTGAAGAAGAGGATCCTACGCAAATACCCTAACCCCCAGATTCCACATCCTCCGGTCCGCACCGTTCCGTTCCAAGTCGGGGAGCATGCGCGAGGCATGTTGTGATGGCATGAATCAAATGGCCTTTCACAATTATCAACATGTGTACAATTTAGTGAATAGCAAATCCAGCACACATGAACCGCACGAGGACGCACACAATACAGAGTTACACCTTTTTTTAAAAATGTCACGATCAATGGAAACAGGTGTTTTACCTTCGGGAATATCATGTTTTCCATTTTTGTTGTTATTAATGTCCTGATCTGTACTCTATAATGTATGTAGGTGAAACACATACGGTACGGAAAACTCAAATTCTGGAGGTGATTTTTAATCAAATTGTGTTTTTTCATATATTTTACGTTTTGATTCGCAATGTGTTTACTTTGACAATCCGGATGTAGTCCATGTTCATGTTCCTGTTTGGTGCGATCTGAGCTGCGGGAATTGATGCGCTGCGCTGACGGAACAGAAAATTGGACTGGCTCTGCAATTTGGGCGCAGCGCAACGCAGAGGCCGTGCGTCTACGGAGCTGCACGGAACATGTGGACTGTAGCTCATTGACTAACATAGCAACGTGTTTGCTGCCCAACGGATCGGAACGGAGCAGACCGGAGTATGTGGAATCTGGGGGTGGTTGGACGCAGGATGTGGGAGAATTATGACTTATTCAAAAAGCACGTCTTCCTCTGTATTAAAATGGATATTTTTTTTTAAAAAAAGATGAAAAACCGAATAATGCATAAAGCACATTCAGATCAACGTGCTAGAATTCACGTTGATACCAAAGCTGTATTATTTCATCTGATCTTCAACTTCACACAAGCGGCAGGTGGCTGCAAGGTCTGACAACCGCTGTCAGATATGCGACACTAGTAGAGTCTCCAAACTAGTTCATCTGACTTTCTTCTGGCGGTGGTTTAAACACACGTCACCTCTATGATCAACAGCTGGAATAAAGTGCAGGTGGCCACGGCATCTGATTTATTTAGAAGCAAATCGCGCATGATACAATAAATATTTATATGCTAATTTTAAAAGAATTCGAGCTTGAAATTAAATCTGAAATCAGCTGTGACCTGACAACTAGAACAGAAATCAAGGGAAAATCCAAAGCAGACATAGCCTAACATATCACTCTGACCCACATTAAAGTTAATTCAGACACCTAATACTGGGACCATCAAGTCTTGGGACGCTGAGGCGCTGTTGTGACTGAGCAGCTGTCATCATAAAAGTATGGATGAAATTTTCAGGGAATGTTGATAATGGTTCAAGGAAGAATCCTTTTAATTTCAGTGTTGATCCGGATCACTGTTCGGATCCAGGAATTCTTTCAAGGGTTCTGTGTCATTGTGAGACGGGGCCACATGGATGAGCAGCAGTGTTGTATAAAGCACTCAAAAGCCATACTTGAGTAAAAGTAAAAGTACCTTACCGGAAAATTACCCAAGTAAAAGTGAAAGTCGCCTGCTAGAATATTACTTGAGTAAAAGTAAAAAAGTAGCTCGTATTTACTGTACTTAAGTATAAAAAGTAAAAAGTACTGTTAATAAAACGGAATCAGAAACTTGAGTTTAACATTTTCTTTATTCCTGTTTAATTTAGTTTTTCAGTTATGTTTAATTTCCAAAGTGTAAAGGAGTTTCAATACCTCCTTACATAAACCCAACCATACAGAAAAACACACACAAACACATCCTTACAGACCTGCGTGCATGCCTGCCAACATTCACACCCACGTCAATATAAAATCATTCCTAATAAACTCTTGGTGCTCGGAGGTGATGCAAACAAACAAAAAACTTGATTGGTTGAACTTTATCGTGACTGCAGTGCGACAGCACATGAACTGTCCATCCAGTCATTACTGAACCCTGAAAAACTTTTTGTTCAACCTCAAAAGAAGTTGCTTCTCAAAATGGCGAGAACTCAGTCTCACTTGGACTGAAGACCAGACCAGCGATGCTAAACAGCCTATCGCATGCTGCTGAGGTAAAGGTGTGTTTAGCTTCAGAGACGGCTGCACAAGGCTGCTACTAGTGTCAACTAGTCCCACTACAACAAAACAAAGATTGCCCATAGGTTGTTACGTTGCTTATTTTGTAAGGAGTAACTAAGATGCTCAGGTAAATGTAGTGAAGTAAAAGTAAAAGTAATCAGAAATAGAAGTAGTAAAGTACAAATATAAAAAAATACTACTTAAGTAAAGTTAAGTATTTTTACTTTGTTACTATACACCACCGGTGAGCAGAGATAAACAGTGATGGAGGGGAACAGACTCCTTGGTGGAGGTCTGCGTTCTCTGAGTGTTTTTCGAGCTTCTGAATGAAGCTCACTCCAAATGTTTATCCAGGATCCTCAAGAGCTCTGAGTCTGAGACAGCTGGACTTATTTATGTCTCTGGAAAACATTTCTCTTCTCCAAAAGGCTTCTGACTGACATGCTGTTGACCAACCCAAACATCCCCTGGGTTGTTAGAGTCAGTAACACCAGAGTTGTTTATTATTGTGTACATATTTGTACTTGAAAGAAAAGCAAAGACTAAATTTTCCCATTTTTGAAAGCCACTGGACAGCCCAGTTTGCATCACTGGTTACATGAATGATACTGTGAAACAGTTGGGGGACAAACTGCACCAAAGCAATACAAAGCAATTGCAAAGCAATCTGAGTTTTGGGCGATATCCAATATAGTGATATTTTACAACTCATTTGGTCTAACTGCCACTGATTTTGAAGCTGAAAATGATGTAATATTCATTCCTTGTACAAAATTAGAAAAATACCTTAACTTACATTATGTATAACGTCAAATTTAATAAAGAGAATAGTTTATAAACAAAAAAAGCAGGATATGTGGATTCTATCCTAGAATAACTTGAATCGTGTTCGCCTTCAGACAATCAGACCAATCAGAGACAGGTAGTTGCCAGAGACGTCATCATGTCACGTGGGGGGCGTGGCCTTATGACATTCTTATACCTCAATGCGTAAAAAAAAAAAAAAAAAAAAGTCCACGGCTTTGTCACAAAACAGCACCTGTTATATATCAGTTAATTATATCGGTGAAACGTGTGATACAGTTTTAAAGCCGATGCCCGATACTGATAATGAGCCAATGATATTGTACATTTTATGCATGTACAATATGAAAATGTCATGCACAGTTATTGTAACCAAAATTATCACAATTACCATTATTATCTTGATATTGTTGAAATGTGCCCAAAATGTTCAAAACTTACAAACACACACTGAAATCATTTCACTGGGGATATTTGGTTATTTACACAAATGAGCGTGTATAAACTTTGTTCACACAGAACATCCTAAAAGAAACTGTCTTTAGAAGTTTTAAAGTCTGTAAAAAAGAAGTTTTTGTTTCTTTTAGATTTTTAAACAGCGGCCTGATCGTTTAAATATCGGTAAAACATCGGTGGGGTTGCCGATGTCCGATACTTAGTTTTAAGGCCGATATAGGCCGATACCGATAGGGGGCCGATTATATCGTGCATCCCTAATATTTGGTCATTATTCCAAAAAGCAAGTAAAGATTCTCATTTAATGTCGTATTCAACTCTATGAAGTCGACCACAAACTTTTAGAAATGCTGGTGACGCTCCAGCCCTCACTATTTACGATAAACAGTTAATGCACAACAGATATTTAAACAGATATAAGAAGAAAGAAAAACTTTTCGCCTTCTGCTGGAGAAAAACTGCACATTTTTTTCTACTTGGCCAAAAGAAAGCGTTTAAATTTGGAGAAAAAAATACTGACTTTTAAATTAAGAAAATTAACTGAGGAAAACAAAAAAATCTTGATGCTTCAATTTTGTATTTTTTTCTCCCACCCTGTAAGACACGTCTTCATTGACAATTTGTGTTTCTTAATATAAGTTAGATGACACAATCACTGATAGACTAGAATGTTCCCTACGAAAACAGATAACTAAAGTGCTCCGATTGTATAAAACTGGACATTAATATATATTATCTTATTACAAACTGGTTTAATTCCTGTCCCCGTTCTAAAAAAACAAAAAAAAAAACACGGGAAGCATACTTGTTAAACGTTTATTACTGGATGCAACATTATGTGTGTGCGCCGGTGTAGTTTCAGGTACAACAGGAACTTATTAACTTTGCTTAACTCGATGGAAAGAACTTCAGACATCTAAAGAAAACAATGTGAAACTGGGAAATACAAAAGAGTCTGATATGATTCATTGTGCTGATGTGACCACACAGCAGAACCAGAGTGCAGCAGGTCCACCAGCGAACACAAGACAATGAAGAAACAGACCTCAGCCCTTTGTGCACTAATACGTGTGTAAACATACACACACACACACTTTAAACTGCTGGGTGGTTTCATTAAACCATCTGCAAGGTTGTAAAATGTCTGACCTATTATGGGATGTTATCTGGATCATTTTTATGAACCATGCATTAAGTTAAACACCGTTCAGTTATGCTGGTTGTTTTTTTGTTTGTTTGTTTGGTTTTTTTTTTTACTAAGTTGGGTGTTTCTATTAGAGAGGGTGGGAATATTTAAAAAACTCAACGTATCTGGACCCCAAAGGTTTGTGGGAAATTCAATTTCAGCAGGAATTTAATCTTTTATGATTGTTTTCTTATATATTATGTATTTTACTGCCTTTATGTTCACATTTAGCCAAAGTTCTGTTCAGCTTGAAGGTTGAAGTTTCATGAAGGACAGAACAAGGAGAAAAACATGACAACTACAGATATTAACATCAGTCATTGGCTACTCAGGTTACAGTATCTGTCTCTGACTCTTTTGCATACTTATCTCTGGTAAATATGCTCTCGGTTATCTAGAGATGGGTTAGAGCGACTAAATGTCCCGTTTGGGATTAATATGGTATTTTAAAACAAGATCATTTTAAGTAGACCCAGCATCTGAAATAAATGTTTTGTAGGAATGCAACAATACAGAAAAATTCACAGTTCGGCTCGATACTTTAGTGTCACCGTTCAATATTTTTGCATACACGCACACACCTACAGACACACACACACACACATATACTGTAGCTATGTATGTGTGACAAAAACTGTATCTGCAACAGCCATGTTTGATTAAAACAAAAGACATGAAACACATATTTCTGCAAAAATCCTTGAACAGAACTTTTGAAAATCACACTGAAGAGATTCCAGTTATTCCAGATACACCAGGAAACAAACGTAAAAAACCCCAAAACTGCTCAAAATGGTATAACTTCCAAGTGTACTAAAAATTCACTATATACATTTAATCATAAATCAGTAAACAAACAACAATATAAAATATCAAGAATAATATACCAATAAGTTATAGAATAAATATTCTAAATAGCAAAAATCCTAAATAACACACTAAAGAATGAAGGTGTGACTGACTTCAGCCATTTTATACAGTTTTTAACTTTGTAAAAGCAAAGTTAAAAACTGTATTTTACAGACTTTTCTGTGATATTTTACTTTTCTTTTTGTATTTTCTTTTTCTTTTGTGGCAATATCCATCATACAAATATGTTAGTAATCATAAATCGTCCATTATAGCCTGATGTTACAGTTGCTTATTTCCCATGATGCCTTGTGGCACAAACACAAGACTGGCAGACAGACAGACTGGCGACCTGTCCAGGGTGTACCCCGCCTCAGACAATAGCTGGGATGGGCTCCAGCAACCCCCGCAACCCTGAATTGGATAAGCGGTACAGAAAATGGCCGCGTTTCCCAGATTAGTTAAGACACTCTTAACGCTGAGGTCCTTCTTAAGTCACTTCTTAAAGGTGCCTTGTTTGGACGTTGCGTTTCCCAGATGCGCTCTTAACTCAGGAGCTTCTTTATTTTCAGGAGCGGCCAGACCCACTCTTTCGACCCTTCTTTAACGTTCCCCCCTGCTAAGGGAACAACAGGCCCATCTACTGGTCACTTTTGGAAACGACACTATTTCCCATGAAAAAAAAGTAGAAAATGGAAATTATTAAAAATGGACCTATTCACGGATCAGTTGTTGTATTGAGTCATGTTTTCTCACTCATGTCATAATGTCAATCATCTATGATGGAAGAAAACTGTAGTTACCGAGTGAATGACAGAAAATATTGTGGTTAAGTTTAATCATTATGGCAAGATAGGCCTGTGGGTATCAACCACAGAAACAAAAACATTGCGGTAGGAATTGTACGCAAATTATACGCAATCTATGAGGACTCACGTCATATTTACGCATTTGTCAGCTGTTCATGATGAGATGCACCTGCTTCGCTCAATAAAAGCATGGCCATTTACGCATACCCATATCAGACCCGCATCAGATGTCTGTGCAGAGAACCAAACCAAACCACCCCCAAACCAAACCACCCCCTCCAGTCACCAAACCACCCCCTCCGGCCACACTTTGATATTGAACTATAAAACACTTCAGTACCACCCGAACCACCTATTTAGGTCCCCCTGACTACCTTTCTCTGCCAACCTCAGCACAAAGGTCATGTTAAAAATCATAGGTGGCACTGGGCAGTGATTCAAAAATGGCAAACACAACCTCTCAGTGTAATATGTGGAGCATTCCCATTACTTTGCGTTTACGCAGGCCTTTGAAGAATTGGGCACGAGTGAGTGGCAGAACAAGCTATTCTTTATTAAGTCACATCAACCATTTGCGGGATTACTGTTTGTTGAATGCACGTGCGTCATCCTGGACGCACACTTTACGCACCAGATACAGTATGTCGCCCATTTACCAAATGCTGCCATGTGGAGCTCATTTAACATAAGATGTGTGTAGGTGATTACATCCTCCAAGATTTCCCCAGACAACAGTAACCCGACAAAAAGTTTTTGAAAGTTTGGTGCATATCG
The DNA here is from genome assembly GCA_023101725.1 of Atherinomorus stipes. Lineage (NCBI taxonomy): Eukaryota > Metazoa > Chordata > Actinopteri > Atheriniformes > Atherinidae > Atherinomorus > Atherinomorus stipes. The sequence continues at coordinate 47,222 of JALJCO010003835.1, forward strand.
TTTTTGGCTGAAGCTTGTCAGGAGTTCCAGGAGTTGATCTATTTTTTTGCGAACAAGAAAATGTTACCCTTTTTCAGTGTTTCAATCACCTAGCCACCGTTTCCCGATTCTACTACTGAGCATCGATATGACACACACGCACGTTTCAGGAATCCTCTTGGCGGGGTTCCCTTCAGCCATTACGTCAACAAATAGCGTCAGAATGACCATTATTTATAGGGCATCTGTAAATTTCCAATCGCCTACACCTGTTTAGCACAATTTGGCCAATTACACAATATACAATGAGCTTTTCAATGAATATTTGCAATCACTGGTAATCACATGCATATTTTTAACAGTTTGTCTTCTTGCACAAACACATAAACGTATAAATGGGCTCAATATCAGCGTCGGAAAATAACCTCCACACTAAATGAATGGTGTCGATCGGTATACCTGACCTCGATTGCTTTTTTTTCAGCACCCCCGGAAGTGGATAGCTTCTGTTAGGACCTTCTTAAGATGTAGCGTAGCAAAGACGTTTCTCAGGAAATAAGAACGCGTGAAAGAAGCAATCTGGGAAACGGGCGTATCTTTGCGATCCTTTGTTGGGAAGAGCTTCCTTGAGGCCTTCTTTAATCCAAAGAAGAATCTTAACTGGGAAACGCGGCCAATGACTGATGGCCTTGTGGCACACCTGGATCTTCTTTGCATCATGACTCAAATGTGTGTCACCTCTTCATTAGCCTTGTAAATTAGCAACATAGCTTATGTAACAAACAAGTTGGATGCCATGATGTGATACTGCACATGGATACAAAGATGTCACGTAAAAGCAAAGTTATAAACTGTATTTTTATGATGGAAAATTACCGTGTTTTTATGAGAACGTTTTTCTCTAATCTTGCCGGAATATTACTGTTTCTTTTTTTTTACATTTTTTTTACAGGGCATCTCAGATATAAAAAGAACAACAAATAAATCAGGCTGAGTGTAAGCTCGCGCTGTTTTTATTGGGCCCAATGACAAAAGAATTAGCCTAAATAATAAACAAGCCTATCAACAACAACAACAAATCTCAATTTAAAATGAGGCTACAAATCTATTCAAACTGCCAACTGAAAACCCTGAGACAACTTTTAAAAACATCTGCATCGCCGTGAATGAATCAGCTGCTGGGTGACAGAAGGAAGAGTTCTGCTTTTAGGAGCTGAGTTATTGCTGAGACAGCAGGTTGTTGCGTCTGCACGCGACGCCAGACAGAGACGGTCCCGGTCTTCCCTGCAGTAGCGGATGTAACAGCACAGAGGATCAGATCGGAACCAGTTAATCTCAATCATTTCCAAAATCATGACCTGTTTTGTCTGAAGATGCCGCAAGATTAGCGCGCAGGACCGCGGATGCAGAGCAGGGACCTTCTCAGCCAGCAGCGGCGCGTGCAGCTGGAGGCGCCGGCTCCTGACACAGTCGCGTGACAATGTGAGATAAAACAAACAAACAAACAAACATGTAGTGGCGCAGATTTTCTTTCAAGCGCTCGTGCCGTCCCGGACCCAAACCCGCTCCTGGACTTCATGTCCCTTTTTCTGGTGGGAGCAGAAAAGCTCGTGCGGACCAGATGGGTCGTTGTTTCAGACACATCTGGATACTTCAGGCTGATTTTGGAGCTGAACGGTCCTGATCTGGTCACTTTCAGTTCAACACAAAACCAGACCGAGTCCAGTTCGATCCTCACGAACAAATCTGGCCCCACCAGGTCCAACAGATCCAAAACCACCCGAACCTCCTCTCTAACTTCCTCTTTTTTTATCATCAGAACATTTTAGTCTTTCAAAGCAACAGAATCTGGTTCTGATCCACATCCAGCTCCTACCTTCCATCAGATCCAGCGCAGGAAGCCCGGTGGATCTGTCCGTCCGCTCTGCGCCTTTACGCAGCGGAGCGTCCTCTCCAACCAGCTCAACCTGCCGGTTCCCGGTGAGAGGATGTGTGACTAATCCGGTTCTCACAGGATCGATAGAGGAAGAACAGGTTTAGCTGGACGAGCATGACTTTCTTTTCCTGCTGTGACGTGAAGTAAAAAAAATCTGAGAAAGAGGCCAGAAATCCAGCTTCATCCTCCGAACTCAAGAAAAATAGTCAGAATTATCCGCTTCTGGTCAAGTTTGCTGTCAGTCCGTTTCATGGATTCAAACTTCCACGATCTTTATTCATCTTCCGTCTGGTTCCTGGGAGGAGAGACGTGAACGCGCCCCGTGACTGACGTCTGGAGAAACGCAGCAGCCTTATAAGTGTTTTATCCGTTTATGGTGTTTGTAAAAAGTCAGTGACACATGAACATGTAGCTTAATAACAACAACAACAACAACAACAATAATAAAAATAATACATTTTATTTAACATCACCTTTCAAAACACTAAGGGCGACAACAAAGGAATAACTGTTCAATTAAAACTCTTAAAAAACACGTCAGTTTTGATCAAAAAACTTATTAATCTGGACAATGTGCAGTCAGACCGGTTTATAGAAAAAAAAAAACATATACGGTCCTCAGATTTATTCACCCCCTCCCATTAAAGAAGGAAGAATAAAACAGGTGCAGTGAAATAAACTGAAATTTTGAGCTTAAGAAAATCATGACATTGATTTTAATTGGTGGTTCAATAGAAATTTTAAAAACAAACAAAAAATAAAACAAGTAAACAAGCATGATGAGGCTCAGAGCTAAAATGTCCACTGCAATCAGATGTTTCTGTAACGTCCAATCAGACGTCTGCACCTGTTGGCAGGTATGTTGGTCCACTGATCATTTACAAAGTCTTTAATTTGTTTAGGACAGTTTTGTTTAATTATTTTAATTATTATTTTTTTGATTTTTATAATTTTTATTTAATTATTACAATAAAAAATAATAGATTATTTCTCTAAATTATAATGTGACAAATTTTTCATTCATATTACTTTTTTAAAGATACAGTGTGTAATAATTACTGACATCTAGTGGTGAAGACGTGTATAGACTGATCCAAAGAGCGTTTTGTGTGTTTCGCCATATTGTGGCGCCGCCATGGCAACAGGAACGAGTCCAAATTACCTCGTATCTGCCAACATGGAAAGCAGCATGAATATCTGGATTTACAACGTTGGACAGTCGTCTAAGGTCATGACAACCTATAGGTATGTTATCCAGAGACCTCTGAAGTATTGACTTTTTTTTTTTTTTTTTTTTTTACATCGGATCATTAATTTAAACTTTTATTCATCTCCAGAAACTGGGTTTAATGACAAGCCACACTGGAATAACACATCTCATGATTACCCAAAGTTTAAAAAACTAAGCTTTTTCAAAGGTCATTACTTTTCTATTTTATCACATATTTGGCTTTTGGTGTTGTTTAAGGACTGTACAGACCATATAGCCTTCACATGTCCTGCTGATGAAACTAAATACTGCAGGACACCGTCTCCCTGATCCGTTTGTTACTGACTGACTTTTTTTAAAATGATTTCTTGTCACAACAATATCTCCCAGATTAGTCCTTAACTGGCAGCAACACCACAGCTGTCTTTGTTAGCATTAGCTAGCATAATAACGTTATGGGTGTGTGATTTTCGGGAGCATAGATACGTAAAATAAAGTGTCAGATTAATGAGTGTTCACCATAATTTACCGTGTTTTTGTTGTTGGGGATTAAATCCAGTGTTTTCTCCGCTGTGGCAGCAAGTTATTCCTCCTCTGCTCTGTGTGTCCGATATTCCTCCCGATACGAACACACTGACATCAGTGGACGGACGGAGCAGCACTGTCTACTTTTGTCACAGACAGCAGAAATCTTCATGAAATAAATGTCCTTGATCATCTTATTCACTTATTATCACATTAAAGTTTTCCACTGATGTCCCAACAACCAGGAATGTGACGTCCTTCCAGATTTTCTCCATGTTGTTCAGAAAAAAGTCTGATTTTCATCTGTTCTAATTACACATGTACAGAAACGCCCCCCAGGCAATGGTGGACGGTCTAGTTGTGGCATTTGGCCAGATTAGTCTATACGCAATGACTTCATATGGCAAGCACTGTTGTGAATGTACGGTGGCTGTCAGTGGCCAAAATTCTCCCAGTTATAAAGATGTTTTCAGTGAGTGGATCCAGTGGTCTCATGTTATGACTGTACATAAGTATGAGTCGCTACTTTTAATATGTTTTGGGATTACTGATCCAAAACAGTCTCTAACTCCTATTAAACAAGCTGATGCAGCAGTTTTAAAGTTCAGAGAGTTCTTAATTCACACTATGATGTCCATTTAGGGACATTATGGTAAAAATGGTGGTATGAACTTGGCGGCCTCCATGTATGTGGATCCCTGCAAGTAGATATAAATGACTCATTCTAAAAAAATAAACATATAACAGCTGTTCTAGTGCAGCGATTACACATCAAAGAAACAGAGTTTTGAATTATATGGATCACCGCGAGCATCCGGGAATTTTCGCCAAATTCGTCACATCCGGTTAGGTAGGAGGTGAAAACATCGCTTCGTTGCATAGGGGAGCCACTGAATTACCTGCTTCATTACTCGTCAATCTTCGTTTATTCTACTTTGGAAATACCGAGAATTCCCGCTGTGTTTGGCTGCCATAAACATATCTATCACACGGACAAGAGAAGATGTTTGTTCCAGTTCCCAAAACAACAGAAAAAGTCCCGAACAACATGCTAAGTGGCTAGCTGCTATCAAGCCCATAAATGCTGACAGTTCACGCTGGAAACCATGGAAACATCTAACAATATGTTCGGATCACTTTGTGACTGATAAAAAAGCATATATTGTGGTCTTACTTTTTAAACCCTGTAGTTGTTTTTGCACAGATGATAGAAAACACCATTAAATCAGTGGATGTACAGAACCACAGCGCCGCCCGCTGTTCCGTCTCCTCAGGACTGTTAACGATCACGTTCATCCAGATTACTGTCATCAATGTTCCCACATAAGAATAAAAGCATAAAAAGTGGCAGAAAGGCATTTGCAGCATTATAAACATGCACAGTCATAACCAGTTACATACAGATGAGACTGCCGGTGATTTATAGCTTTATCAATGAGAGTAAACTCCTGAGAAGTACATCAAAGAAATACCACCATTTATTAAAAATCCGGGGAAAATTAATATTCTATAAAAAATAAATGGCTTGAACACGGGGCTTACCTGATGAAACCAAATACATCATGAGATCGGGAAACTGATCATCAGGCCGTTATGTACAGGTAGGTTCGTCTAACCAGGCTGTAGCAGCAGAAGATGGGCATCACTTAGTCCAACAGATACTAGTTTAGCTTCGTATCTTCTTCTAGCGTCGGCAGTGAGACTTTCAGTATAACTGGACGTCATTTCAATAATATTTCAAAGACAGACCGGCGGAGAAAAAAAATTAAAAAGGGTGCAAAAGCAGTTTTTGAGGCTCATAGTCCATCAGACGCCATTCAAATACGAAGCATGTTTTCACCGGGACCAGCTTCGTGGTCACGTGAATTCCGGGTTGTGACGTAGGCTCGCGCTGATCCATATGCTGCGTTCCATTTTCCTCAGAACTGGAAAGTGGGAACTGGGGGGTGACGTCACACCCGACCAACTTGCGTTCCAGCTCACTGGTCGGAAAACCAGTTAGCAGCCTAGCAAAACAACGTGTTTGCTAAGGCTATTGTTATTAGCACAGCTGTTGGTGTAGTTCACATATACCACACGAAAAATGTGAATTACACTACAGCAGCTTCCTCCTACATCTATATGAACCAATACTACGTGTACGACTGATTTATGCAACAAAATATAAGTAAGTGTAAATAAATGTAACATTACAGAAGCTTCTATAACTGCTAACACAGGGCGCGGCCATCTTTAAATCTGAACTCGGAGCTGCGAAAGTTGTCCGACTTTCCGAGTGGGAAATCCGACTTCAGGGGGCCGTTCCAGTTGAAACTTCCTGCTCGGAACTGGGAATTTCTGACTTCCGAGTTGAAATGGAACGCAGCATCATTCCATGTTTTTGCCATTGACCTTTGACTTTATTACACACTGCACCTTTAAATTTCTTATTATTTAGATAACTTTTCTTTAATGACTGTATACAGAAGATACAACAGAATACATTCAGACAGCGATGACGAAGCGAATTTGGGATTCATCACGTCACATTTCCCTGTTACCCTGTGTTCACAGGGGACGGGAATAAATTCATTCGCATGAATGAATTACATCTTAAGTCAATGTACAGACGCGCGTTTGCTTGGCGCGGTGCGTTTGACACAAATTTGCGGCGGAACAAGCCCCAAACGCGCGTCTAACTCGCGTAAAATGTAGCGTTTTACTCGCACTAATGAAGCATCATATTCGCACGAATAGAGCGTATTTCGTCTATTTGCTGGAGTTGAAAAAATTGAACTTGAGCATTTTTGATGTGCGAACAAACCAGCGTCATCATTGAAAATGAATGAGACGAGATGTGAACGGACGGGGCTCTGCAGCTCGCTACAATACAATTCAATAGTAAAGAAGCGCTTTTCACAGATAAAATCACAATAAGACGTCAATATACTGAAATTCAATATGAGGTTGTGGTCAGACTAGTGTAGTATTCAGTTTGGTCAGAAGATGACGCTCCAGTACCAGGAGTTCAGCCTAACTCTGGATCAGTACAGTTACATCAGTACAGCTGATGTCAACAAACACTCGGAAAGCAGCAGAAAAGCGTCAGTTATGAGTTGCGTTTAATCAGCTGGTTAAATGTTGAGAGGTGGAGGCGAGGAGACGGTAGAGACTCTTTAAACTGAGCTTCAATAGCGACAGAGGCCACGTTGTTTTGCTGGAAGCTGGAAGTTCTTGGAAGTTTAGCTGGAAGCGCTAACTAGCTGCGGCTAGCTTACTCACTGAAGGCAGATGCTCTGCAGCCGAAATACAGCGTTTGTAGTTTGTATCCTGGATCAAAACACGCGTCTTCGGTTCTCCAATTTCCAAAGCAGGTAGAACACCACAGCCCTCTCAAAGTACTCAAAATAACCGGGTTCTGCCACGTTTACCTGACTGAGGTGACTAACGAGTGACAAACCACCATCCCCCACTCCAGAGAGTCACCCCGGTTTTACCCCGGCTTTACACCTGGCCCGTGGCGTGAGCGCAGCGCAGCGGCGCGCCCTGCGCACCGGATCGCACCCATGTAATCAATGGTTTGAAACATATTGCTCATGCCGCGGCGCGTTAGCGGTCCGTCGTCGCTCCGGCATGCCGTGCCGCTGCGCTACAGATACGCGCCAGCTCTATTTTTGACGCTCCACGCGCCGACACCGCGTCAATTTCAGTAGTTCAGATCGAACCAGACAGGAAGTCAGACACGGGTTCAGTGTAAAATATCCGGTAACTTCCTAAACAAAACCCACTGTGCAGCTTTTAAACTGCTGAACTACCTGAACATGACAGCATCTCCATGTCCACAAGGTTACAGTGAAATAAGAAACCATGACGCATGAACATGTGGACAAAATGAACCATTTGGATGAGAATCACGGGCGATCTAGCAGCCCTCTCGTGATTCCGTGATGTCACCAATCAAACAACAGCTGGTGCAATCGCGGGTGCGCTGCGCGGCCGCACAATGAACGGTGTAAATGCTCGCGCCGAGGAAGTCGCAGCTAAGCCGCTGCGCGGCGCTGCGCGGCGCTGCGCTCACGTCACGGCCCCGGTGTAAAGCCGGGGTTAAACTTGACGTGCGAATGAAGCGTCTATTTGCACATACAATATGCTAAATTCACGCGAAAAAAAAGCCAGAATCAAGCGAGTAAACATCCAGCATTCGCGCGTTGAAATGTAGGCGCGTCTGGTGTGAACACGGGGTAAGAGCCTTCTCCATGAAGCTGCTCTCAGCATCACAGCAGACCATCGTCCTGCTGCTGTGATGATGGACAGACCCTTTTCCTGTTCATCCACTCTGGTTCAGGTCCTAACACCAGCTTTGTTTTGACTGGCCAAACTGGTTTTAACTGCAGGGCAGGGATTATTTACATGAGCAGCTTCTTTCCTGGATCAGCTGTTCTGGAGTTTGAAGCTTTTCTGTGTCACATTCAAAGTTCTGATGTTTTTCAATCATTAACTTCAGTTTGACACGTTCAACAGAGAAAGTTTCGTTTCTGGAGCATCTGAGTTTATTTTCTGATCAGACTGGAACAGATAATCAGAGCTGAATCATTTACCTCGTTGATTATTAACAGAATATTATAAAGGATCTCGACATGTGAACGTCTGGAGGGTCAGAGGCGACAGTCATGTGATGAACATTGTGAATAATTCACCAGTAACTCCATCTAAAAAGCACAAAGGTCCAGTTTCCAGTTTCCAGGAGGAGTACCAGAACGGGAACTTTTCCATCATCATCACTGATCTCACACTGGAGGATGAAGGAGCGTACGCGTGTCAGAGTGAAGACGGTCTGGTTATAAATGTCACTCTGAAGGTTTCAGGTCAGTTTGTGACCAGCTGTGATGGACCAGCAGCATCAATGATGCAACACTGCCACCTGCTGGACGGCTCCGGTACCGACAGCAGCTCCTGCATCACTCTGCAGTCTGACCAGGTTTAACTCACTAAGTTTGGGTCCAGTTCTTTATTTCCACCTGTTGGTTTAATTACAGACTCGTGTAAGGTCACGTATGAAGTGTTTCCAGTGTCTGAACTCATGACGATGTGAATATAAAGACTCAGCAGCAGGAACAAACCTCCTCCATCTTGTCCTCCTCTGCTTTCCATCTGCTTCTTGAAGATTCTGGTTTCTGTTTCAGCAGCTTTTAGATATTTTACATTTACAGATGAGGAGTTGTGTTGGTTCATTATTTCAGTAAAACAACAGCTTTTATCTTCAGTCTGCAGCTGTTTATTCATGCACCACCACACTGATGTTAAACTGGTTTTAGAAGCAGACTTTTTATTTCAGGAAGTTGTTGCAAACTGTTGATGTGAATGAGTTAAATATATTTATGGTTTTATTTTGTATTATTTATTCATAAAGCTAATAAAACCAAGAAGAAGAATGTAAACCTTCAATGAAGCCAGAGACGGCAGGCTTTGCTGTTCTGAGGTCAGATTTGTGGTTTCAGCTGCAGCTTGTCTCTCCTCTAAAGAACATCTTTATATTTGAGGCTGGACAACCTGGACATGATGAAATGTGTGAAATACTTGAGGTACAATTGATGCTTGGACCAGAAAGGAGCCAGAACTCTGAGATGTGACGTAAATACCGTCCAGATATTTCACTGATATGTTTTATTTGTTTTCTCTTTTCAAGTTAATCTCCAACATCTGTGTTGAGGTTTTTCTGACTTTAGAGGGATGTTTGAAGTAGCTCCACATATTTACAACCACTATTATCATAACATTACTAAAGTTTACTGCATGTTTGTACCAGAGTGAGTTTCATGTGTGTTGCTGTGAGGCGTTTCAGACCAACACTGGCTGAACGCTGAATCACATTCTGTATTTTACCTGGAATGATGTTTATTCTCTTTTTTTCTTTAAAAACGATGTATTTCAGTATAAAGTAATTCTATATGGGATGAAATCTAACATATAAATAAAGTTACCACTGGCAACTTTGAGCTGGTAAACAGAACTGTGTTTGTGGTCATCCCCCCCCCTCCAGTTGAGGAAGTGGTTTCTGGGTGTTTGTTGAGAAAAACCCAGAGAGATCAACTTCACTGTCGTTAAAAATTTGGCTTTAAAGCTGCTCAGTTTTTCTGCAAATAGAAAGAAAACATGTTATTATTGCTTCGTAATGAGTATTTAGTATCATGCACTGTTTAAATCAGCTTTATGTCGTTCTTCTTTTCTGCTATGAGACGTCCTACACACAATATACCAGAAGTAAAGACTGCAGAAAATCCAACAAAAGAAACATAAATTATACAAGCAAAACTGTTTTTAATATAACTCCTTTACCACGTCTTGTTAGGATGCATCAAACGCCTTCAAACTCCTTTAATGTTGTTTAAATATTTCATGAAGTCAGAAAGTAGTAGTGGTGGAGCTCTTCGGTTATATTTTTAGATTTTGTACATTAAACCCACCTCTAGTGGCACGCTGTTCCGTTCTTCATTTGTATCACGTTTTGAAGTCAGTCTAGCAACTAGTATTTAAAATTTGAGTGAGACAAGTTCTTCGTTTGAAAAGTTTAATGAAAAATATCAAAAATTGTACAGAATTACATGGTCAAAACCTGTGTCGCTTCCAACTTTTTAAAAAATGATTATCAAATGTAACATAATGAATTTGGCTCTAACACCACCAGTTAGACCAGATATCAGCAAGTGTGTATAGAGCAGTGTCATCTGCATATAAAGTGACTGTTCTGCAGAAGTTCCTGAGTTGCAGAGACTGTGAGAATTTCATGTGACAGCAAACCTGCTGCACCAGGAGTCTGTGAATGGTTATTATCCTGATAGATGCTCTTACCAACAGTTGTGATTTTTAAGAAAAATAATGGGCAGATGTTCGCATATATCCAACAAAATCCTGATCCCATCAGGAAAGTAATAAATCAATGAGGATGCTCTGTTGTGTTCTCTGCTGAAGTTTTTTGGAGTTGGAACAATGAAAAAAAAAAAGGAAGAAGTTTTGAACGGCCTGTGTGTATTGATTGAATGATTTTTATATCCATCAAACTCGACTGCTCTCTGTCGCGCACCAACCGTCCTCGTGCGCTTATGAGCGGGCTCGCCGTGAGCATGTCAGTGCAGATGAACCGAGAGAACATGGCTGCTCGCTGCTCTTAACTACGCCGCTGTTTGCTCTTAAAAAGAAAAAACGGACGTGAATCAAGTCATGGAGGTGTTGGTGTTTGCAGTGAGGATGTTTTACGCCGCAGAACAAGTTGTAGGTGAGATAATTATCACTTTTAGAAACATGGTTCTTATGCTGTTTACTTGGAAGCTAACAAGCTAGTTCGGCTGTTCTCGGTTATCTTCGCCGATAACTATGAGCGCACGCGTTCCCGTGCCCTGGAGGCGTGGTTTTGGGGGGGGGGGGGGGGGTGTATATTTTTTCAAATGCTTGATCGAACTGTTTTTCCAAGATCCACCACCCCGCCTTTAATTATAATTTCACTGATTTAAGCTACACTATGAAAATTTAGCTCTCTAACAATGTTATTCCTATTTATTTAAAATGTGACCATGAGGAAAACAACGATAAAAAAAGCTGCTTCTAATTCCTATAAATCTTAAAAATAAATTATTGAACAGAAAAACAAACAATCTTTTTCCTCATTATTTACAGATTCTCTTAGGTTTAAAGGCTACAGTGATATTCAACATATTGTATTTTGAACAGGAAACATGAAGGCGGTACATTAAAAATATCATAGTTTTTATAATGTTTGAAAGTCTGAAACAAAGAGATTGTGAAGGGAAATGAAGATGTAAAAACTAACATTAGTTTTAATAGTGTAAGAAAACCAGCTAATTCCTCCTTATAAACACCAGTCTACTTATTTATGCCCACTTTTTTCATAATTGTACGACAAATACTTTTACAGATTTATGCAAATTCACTCTTTCCAGAAGGATTTTTATTTGCAATGTCTTCCATTGGAAGGAGCAGAAAGCCAAGAGTTCCTGTAAATATAAATATATATATATATATATATATATATATATATATAGATAGATAGATAGATAGATATTTATTAGAATTTAAAAAAAAACAAACTCTTCACCATCATCATTTCTGACACATAAAGCTGCTGCTTCTGCTGCTGATCTTCATCCAAACTGAGTTTAGACATGAAGGATGACGGAGGTTCTGTTTTTCTTTTTTTTTTTTTAATCAAACTTTATTGAATAAATGTACAAAACAAACAGGTTTTGCATTGTGGACAGCACATCAGAAGTAATGAGGAGATATAACGTATAACTATTATAAGATGATTACACAATAATTGAATTGAACAAAAAATATGAAGATTAAGAGGAAAAATAAATTGGAGCAATGAAAAAAGAATAAAAGGAAAAAAGAGATGGACAATAAAACAAAATAAATGACAGAATATTAAATTAAAGAATAAGTAATTAAATATCATTCTCAAGAGCCACAATCCTGCAACTATTAGATCCATCCCGTCTCCAACACACCTGAATCTAATGAATGGCTTGATACCATGCACATGAGTTACTTCAGGTATCTTGGAGAAGGGATGGATCTATTATAAAACTTGCAGGATTATGGCTCTCGAGGACTGAACTTGGCCACCCCTGGTCTAGTGTAATATTTTTTATTTATCTTATCTTTATTAGCTTATAAAGATTTTGACATTAGAATATAAACAACGCACGCTGCACTGTACTGATAGTACATAAATGTTGATCTAAATTGAAAAATATCATTTTTGCTGGGGCCAGCTTTTTGTCCTGGCCACGGGCCATGGCCACTCCTGGCCACCCCTTGGGGCACTATTGGATACAAAATGTAAAAACTCTGCTGAATTATAGCTGGTGTATCTTTAAAGAAGTTTAGAACATTTTTTGTTCATTTGTAAAAAAAAAGAAAAATCCCCAGTGTATAACTGTAGACTGATACCATCAGACTCATTGATTCACTGGTGCTCTGTCCAACCTTTACACTAATATTTTGTTTGCTCTGCTAAGAAAAATGTGCCCTAGTAGTTAATATGTCTCACACACACACACACACATTCTTGCACAGCTGTCGCATTGAGGACATTTATTGACATAATGCATTCTCTAGTCCCTTACCCTAACCCTAGCGCCCATAACTGATTGCCTAAACCTAACCCTTGCCCTAACCCTAGCCAAAACCTTATTGTGACCTAAATTCTAAAACCCAATCTTCACCCTCAAAAATTATTTTTTTTAGGCTTTTTTTGTGAGGACCGGCCAAAATGTCCTCACATTGTTGGTTTAACACCCAAAATGGTCCTCATGTTGATTGCTGAACAAGTACATATGTATTTCTATCTTTGTGAGTTCAACAATCTGGCTTATTTCGATTTTCTTTTAGTTTAATATTCAGTTAATTGACTCAAGATAATAAGTTGTTTGCCAGTGTTTTATTTAATTAATAATGTATTCTGACTGGCAGGTCTGAAAGCCGTTAAAGGAGAGAGAAATGTTTTTACCCTTTAAGAAAAAAAAAGTATGTGAGGCGATGTAGAAATGGGACATCTGCTTGCTTTAAAAAACTTGGGCATTTTTCTCTGGATAAATGTTGAAGAAAACAGCTGAACGTGTCCCTGGCTGTTCATTACACAGGTGAACCATGAGGACATTCACTGACATAATGCATTCCCTAGCCCCTAACCCTAACCACCTCAACTGATTGCCTAAACGTAACCCTAACCAAAAACCTAGTTATAACCTACACTCTAAAGCCAACTCTTGACCCTCATAAATGGGTTTTTCTTTGGAGGACGGACCAAAATGTCCCCACTCAACAAAAATGTCCTAACTTTGTTGGTCAAAAGCACAAAATGGTTCTCACAATGTAGCAAATACAGAAACACACACACAAATATAAAAAGTATTGCCAAAAGGGTTGTCTCACCTGTCTTGACTCACATATGAGCTTCAGTGACATCCCATTCCTAATCCATACGGTTCAATATGACATTAGTCCACCTTTGCCACTAGAACAGCTTCAACTCTTCTGGGAAGGCTGTCCACAAGGTTTAGGTGTGTTTATGGGAATTTTTCACCATTCTTCCAGAAGCACATTTGTGAGGTCACACTGATATTGGATGAGAAGGCCTGGCTCTCAGTCTCCACTCTAATTCATCCCAAAAGTGTTCTATCAGGTTGAGGTCAGGACTCTGTGCAGGCCAGTCCAGTTCCTCCACACCAGTCTCTGCATTAATGTCTTTATGGACCTGCTTTGTGCACTGGTGCACAGTCATGTTGGAAGAGGAAGGGACCAGCTCCAAACTGTTCCCACAAAGTTGGGAGCGTGGACTTGTCCAAAATGTCTTGGTATGCTGAAGCATTCAGAGTTACTTTCACTGGAACTAAGGGGCCAAGCCCAGCTCCTGAAAAACAACCCCACATCATTATCCCCCCTCCACCAAACTTTACACTTGGCACAATGCAGTCAGACAAGTACCGTTGTCCTGGAGACCACCAAACCCAGATTCCTCCATCAGATTGCCAGATGGAGAAGTGTGATTCGTCTTTCCAGAACGCCTCCACTGCTCTAGAGTCCAGTGGTGGCTGCTTTCCACCACTGCATCCATGATTTGCATTGCACTTGGTGATGTATGGATGGATGCAGCTGATCACCATGGAAACCCATTCCATGAATCAGGCTTGAACCTTTTAACATCAGAACCTCCTTCATCCTTCATGTCTAAACTCAGTTTGGATGAAGATCAACAGCAGCAGCTTTATGTTTCAGAAATGATGATGATGGTATGCAATGAGGGCCTGAGGAGGATTCAATCCCCAGACTCCCAGGTGAGAGTCATGCACACTTACCACTCAGCCAAAGGGATCTGGAAAGAGGGGGAGAGATGTGACAGTGTGGGGTCCTGTCACTATGCCTCCGACTGATCATGTGCATTTTATCATGGCTACTTGGCCACAGGGATATCCATTTGGCTGACTGGTAAGCGCATGTGACTCTGACCTCGGAGTCTGTGGGATTGAGTCCTGCCTGGACCTTGTTGCGTAACTTGCCACATTAATAAAAAAAAAACTGATTTACAGAATGTTTTTGCAGATGGAGGATGAAGGTATGACGTCAGTATCCAGATCAGAAAAGTGGTCGTCTGTAAAGATGTTGAGTCATGTTTTTCCTTTCCTCCTATTCTTTGTTAATCTTCATCATGTTTCTGTCTTCAGATGTTCCCATCACCCCATCATCCATCACCCCGACAAAGTCCAATTGTCCCCGTCCGTCCAACAACACGTTAGGGAAGCTGAATGAAGCTGTTGTGTTGGGATCCTTCAGTCTGATCTTCGTCCTGGTTTTCATCATCATGGGTGAGTTTCCAGCTCATCTTCAGCTCTGCAGACTTTGTGGTCAGCAGTTTCAGACAAACACCAGAAACGATTCACATTTTCACTGATGTTAGTTGGTTTAACTGGAGTCTAACACAGATGTGAACGTTAAAAGCTGGATGTCCAGGAGGTTCCAGGTCCAGAGACTCACCTGATGGTCTGTCGGCAGGTTTTATTTGTGCGTGTTTGAGGATGAGGAGCGGCAGCTGTAGGATGAAGAACCCTGCAGATCTCAGTCCTGAGAACCCAGAGATGCTGGAGAAGCTGCAGGTGAAACTAGCAGTCCCTGTTCCTGCACCGTGGAAGCTGCAGTCATGTAGAAGTAAAGACTGTTACTGCTTCCTGTACTACCATTAGTACTCCAGCTGAACTAAGTACTCCTGTGTTTCAGTGTGAGGAGATCCTCCTGCTTTCATCTCCAACTCTCTCGTGTGTTTACTACAAAGCTCAGCATCCTTCACCACGACGCAGACACACACCTGGACAGGTGGATGCTTCCTGAAGAATATGGACGACTTCATGAAGGTTTCCTGTCCCACCATCACAGCTTTATGATTTTAGTTTATTTTTTTTAGGGGAAATGAATGAATATGCAGATTCTCAACGAGACATTGATTGAATTATCTTTAAGATTTACTTCAGAAAATTTCTAAGTTATCTTGGATGAACTTTAAAATGTGAACTAAACTTCAACTTTTGACCAAAAACCTGCAGTGAAACCAGTTTGAACCAGTTTAGGTTAACCCATTTTGCCTCACTGGCAACAATTCACTGTCATTTTCTACTCACAATAAAAATCTACAGGTACTAATGCAACTTTTCCACTTAATACACAACTTAGACAAAGATTTTGGTTTATAAGAACTAGTTTCCAAGTGTTTTCTGTTACGTGTTGGCTTTCTGCTCCTTCCAATGGAAGACATTGCAAATGCAAATCCTTCTAAGTGTGAATTTTCATAAATTTCTAAAATTATATGTCTTACAATTAAGACAAAATGTGGGCATAAATAAGTAGACTGGTGTTTATAAGGAGTAATTCGCTGGTTTTCTTACACTATTAAAAATAATGTTAGTTTATTCATCTTCATTCCCCTTCATAATCTCTTTGTTTCAGACTTTCAAACATTATAAAAACTATGATATTTTTAATGTACCGCCTTTATGTTTCCTGTTCAAAATACAATATGTTGAATGTCACTGTAGCCTATAAACTTGAGAGAATCTTTGTAAATAATAAGGAAAAAGATAGTTTTTCTTTTCAATAATCTACTTTTAAGGTTTATAGGAATTAGAAGCAGCTTTTTTTATAGTTGTTTTCCTCATGGTCACATTTTAAATAAATAGGAATAACATTGTTAGAGAGCTAAATTTTCATAGTGTAGCTTAAATCAGTGAAATTATAATTAAAGGCAGGGTAGGGGATTTTGGAAAAACAGTTCGAACAAGCTACATTTGAAAAAATATACCCCCCCCCCCCCCCCCCAAAACCACGCCTCCAGGGCACGGGAACGTGGGTGCTCATAGTTATCGGCGAAGATAACAGAACAGCTGAGTGGCTAGCTTGTTAGCTTTCAAGTAAACAGCATAAGAACCATGTTTCTAAAAGTGATAATTATCTCACCTCCAACTTCTTCTGCGGCGTAAAACATCCTCACTGCAAACACCAACACCTCCATGACTTGATTCACATCCGTTTTTTCTTTTTAAGAGCAAACAGCGGCATAGATAAGAGCAGTGAGCAGCCCTGTTCTCTCGGTTCGTCTGCACTGACATGCTCACGGCGTGTTGCGAACCCGCACATATTCGCGCAAGGACGGTTGGTGCACGACAGAGAGCTGTCGAGTGTGATGGATATAAAAATCATTCAATCAATCAGTACGGGCCGTTCAAAACTCCATCCAATGAAATTCATTTCATGGAGGGGGGGAAGGGTTTTTTCCAGTGCTGTACGTTCCACAGGTGATTATGTTTTTAATTTTTGTGTCAGAACATTCAATTAATTGTCTGCAATCAGGGACTGAAGAAGACTTTAAGCAATATAGTAAAAAATGCTCCTGGAAAACTTAATCCACCCTGCCTTTAAGATATCAAATAAAATCTTTCTACATTTTGTAGTTTTTTTGTCATTGTTCCAACTCCAGAAAAGTTCAGCAGAGAACACAACAGAGCATCCTCATTTATTTATTACTTTATTGATGGGATCAGGATTTTGTTGGATATATGCGAACATCTGCTCATTATTTTTCTTAAAAATCACAACTGTTGGTAAGAGCGTCTATCAGGATAATAACCATTTACAGACTCCTGGTGCAGCAGGTTTGCTGTCACATGAAATTCTCACAGTCTCTGCAACTCAGGAACTTCTGCAGAACAGTCACTTTATATGCAGATGACACTGCTCTATGCACACTTGCTGATATCTGGTCTAACTGGTGGTGTTAGAGCCAAATTCATTATGTTACATTTGATAATCATTTTTTTGAAAGTTGGAAGCGACACAGGTTTTGACCATGTGATTCTGTACAATTTTTGATATTTTTCATTAAACTGTTTAAAAGAAGAACTTGTCTCACTCAAATTTTAAATACTAGTTGCTAGACTGACTTCAAAACGTGATACAAATGAAGAACGGAACAGCGTGCCACTAGAGGTGGTTTTAATGTACAAAATGACCACAAACACAGTTCTGTTTACCAGCTTAAAGTCGCCAGTGGTAACTTTATTTATATGTTAGATTTCATCCCATGTAGAATTACTTTATACAGAAATACATCGTTTTTAAAGAAAAAAAGAGAATAAACATCATTCCAGGTAAAATACAGAATGTGATTCAGCGTTCAGCCAGTGTTGGTCTGAAACGCCTCACAGCAACACACATGAAACTCACTCTGGTACAAACATGCAGTAAACTTTAGTAATGTTATGATAATAGTGGTTGTAAATATGTGGAGCTACTTCAAACATCCCTCTAAAGTCAGAAAAACCTCAACACAGATGTTGGAGATTAACTTGAAAAGAGAAAACATAAATAAAACATATCAGTGAAATATCTGGACGGTATTTACGTCACATCTCAGAGTTCTGGGCTCCTTTCTGGTCCAAGCATCAATTGTACCTCAAGTATTTCACACATTTCATCATGTCCAGGTTGTCCAGCCTCAAATATAAAGATGTTCTTTAGAGGAGAGACAAGCTGCAGCTGAAACCACAAATCTGACCTCAGAACAGCAAAGCCTGCCGTCTCTGGCTTCATTGAAGGTTTACATTCTTCTTCTTGGTTTTCTGAGCTTTATAAGTAAATAATACAAAATAAAACAATAAATTTATTTAACTCATTCACATCAACAGTTTGCAACAACTTCCTGAAATAAAAAGTCTGCTTCATCAGTGTGGTGGTGCATGAATAAACAGACTGAAAATAAAAGCTGTTGTTTTACTGAAATAATGAACCAACTCAACTCCTCATCTGTAAATGTAAAATATCTAAAAGCTGCTGAAACAGAAACCAGAATCTTCAAGAAGCAGATGGAAAGCAGAGAAGAGGACAAGATGGAGGAGGTTTGTTCCTGCTGCTGAGTCTTTATATTCACATCGTCATGAGTTCAGACACTGGAAACACTTCATACGTGACCTTACACGAGTCTGTAATTAAACCAACAGGTGGAAATAAAGAACTGGACCCAAACTTAGTGAGTTAAACCTGGTCAGACTGCAGAGTGATGCAGGAGCTGCTGTCGGTACCGGAGCCGTCCAGCAGGTGGCAGTGTTGCAGCATTGATGCTGCTGGTCCATCACAGCTGGTCACAAACTGACCTGAAACCTTCAGAGTGACATTTATAACCAGACCGTCTTCACTCTGACACGCGTACGCTCCTTCATCCTCCAGTGTGAGATCAGTGATGATGATGGAAAAGCTCCCGTTCTGGTACTGCTCCTGGAAACTGGAAACTGGACCTTTGTGCTTTTTAGATGGAGTTACTGGTGAATTATTCACAATGTTCATCACATGACTGTCGCCTCTGACCCTCCAGACGTTCACATGTCGAGATCCTTTATAAAATTCTGTTAATAATCAACGAGGTAAATGATTCAGCTCTGATTATCTGTTCCAGTCTGATCAGAAAATAAACTCAGATGCTCCAGAAACTAAACTTTCTCTTTTGAACGTGTCAAACTGAAGTTAATGATTGAAAAACATCAGAACTTTGAATGTGACACAGAAAAGCTTCAAACTCCAGAACAGCTGATCCAGGAAAGAAGCTGCTTATGTAAATAATCCCTGGCCTGCAGTTAAAACCAGTTTGGCCAGTCAAAACAAAGCTGGTGTGTTAGGACCTGAACCAGAGTGGATGAATGGAAAAGGGTCTGTCCATCATCACAGCAGCCGGACGATGGTCTGCTGTGATGCTGAGAGCAGCTTCATGGAGAAGGCTCTTACCCCGTGTTCACACCAGACGCGCCTACATTTCAACGCGCGAATGCTGGATGTTTACTCGCTTGATTCTGGCGTTTTTTTTCGCGTGAATTTAGCATATTGTATGTGCAAATAGACGCTTCATTCGCACGTCAAGTTTAACCCCGGCTTTACACCGGGGCCGTGACGTGAGCGCAGCGCCGCGCAGCGGCTTTGCTGCGACTTCCTCGGCGCGAGCATTTACACCGTTCACTGTGCGGCCGCGCAGCGCACCCGCGATTGCACCAGCTGTTGTTTGATTGGTGACATCACGGAATCACGAGAGGACTGCTAGATCGCCCGTGATTCTCATCCAAATGGTTCATTTTGTCCACATGTTCATGCGTCATGGTTTCTTATTTCACTGTAACCTTGTGGCCACGGAGATGTTGTCATGTTCAGGTAGTTCAGCAGTTTAAAAGCTGCACGGTGGCTTTTGTTTAGGAAGTTACCGGATATTTTACACTGAACCTGTGTTTGACTTCCTGTCTGGTTCGATCTGAACTACTGAAATTGACGCGGTGTCGGCGCGTGGAGCGTCAAAAATAGAGCTGGCGCGTATCTGTAGCGCAGCGGCACGGCATGCCGGAGCGACGACGGACCGCTAACGCGCCGCAGCGTGAGCAATATGTTTCAAACCATTGATTACATGGGTGCGATCCGGTGCGCAGGGCGCGCCGCTGCGCTGCGCTCACGCCACGGACCAGGTGTAAAGCCGGGGTAAAACCGGGGTGACTCTCTGGAGTGGGGGATGGTGGTTTGTCACTCGTTAGTCACCTCAGTCAGGTAAACGTGGCAGAACCCGGTTATTTTGAGTACTTTGAGAGGGCTGTGGTGTTCTACCTGCTTTGGAAATTGGAGAACCGGCGTGTTTTGATCCAGGATACAAACTACAAACGCTGTATTTCGGCTGCGGAGCATCTGCCTTCAGTGAGTAAGCTAGCCGCAGCTAGTTAGCGCTTCCAGCTAAACTTCCAAGAACTTCCAGCTTCCAGCAAAACAACGTGGCCTCTGTCGCTATTGTAGCTCAGTTTAACGAGTCTCTACCGTCTCCTCGCCTCCACCTCTCAACATTTAACCAGCTGATTAAACGCAACTCATAACTGACGCTTTTCTGCTGCTTTCCGAGTGTTTGTTGACATCAGCTTAGGCTGAACTCCTGGTACTGGAGCGTCATCTTCTGACCAAACTGAATACTACATTAGTCTGACCACAACCTCATATTGAATTTCAGTATATTGACGTCTTATTGTGATTTTATCTGTGAAAAGCGCTTCTTTACTATTGAATTGTATTGTAGTGAGCTGCAGGGTGCCGTCCGTTCACATCACGTCTCATTCATTTTCAATGACGACGCTGGTTTGTTCAAAAATAAAAAAATGCTCAGGTTCAATTTTTTCAACTCCAGCAAATAGACGAAATACGCTCTATTCGTGCGAATATGATGCTTCATTAGTGCGAGTAAAACGCTACATTTTACGCGAGTTAGACGCGCGTTTGGGGCTTGTTCCGCCGCAAATTTGCAAACGCGCGTCTGTACATTGACTTAACATGTAATTCATTCACGCAAATGAATTTATTCCCGTCCGGTGTGAACACAGGGTAACAGGGAAATGTGACGTGATGAATCACAAATTCGCTTCGTCATCGCTGTCTGAATGTATTCTGTTGTATCTTCTGCATACAGTCATTAAAGAAAAGTTATTTAAATAATAAGAAATTTAAAGGTGCAGTGTGTAATAAAGTCAAAGGTCAATGGCAAAAACATGGAATATGGATCAGCGCGAGCCTACGTCACAACCCGGAATTCACGTGACTACGAAGCTGGTCCCGGTGAAAACATGCTTCGTATTTGAACGGCGTTTGATGGACTATGAGCCTCAAAAACTGCTTTTGCACTCTTTTTAAATTTTTTTCTCCGCCGGTCTGTCTTTGAAATATTATAGAAATGACGTCCAGTTATACTGAAAGTCTTACTGCCGACGCTAGAAGAAGATTCGAAGCTAAACTAGTATCTGTTGGACTAAGTGATGCCCATCTTCTGCTGCTACAGCCTGGTTAGACGAACCTACCTGTACATAACAGCCTGATGATCAGTTTCCCGATCTCATGATGTATTTGGTTTCATCAGGTAAGCCCCGTGTTCAAGCCATTTATTTTTTATAGAATATTAATTTTCCCCGGATTTTTAAGAAATGGTGGTATTTCTTTGATGTACTTCTCAGGAGTTTACTCTCATTGATAAAGCTATAAATTACCGTCAGTCTTATCTGTATGTAACTGGTTATGACTGTGCATGTTTATAATGCTGCAAATGCCTTTCTGCCGCTTTTTCTGCTTTTATTGTGATGTGGGAACATTGATGGCAGTAATCTGGATGAACGTAATCGTTAACAGTCCTGAGGAGATGGGAACAGCGGGCGGCGCTGTGATTCTGTACATCCACTGATTTAATGGTGTTTTTTTTTATCATCTGTGCAAAAACAACTACAGGGTTTAAAAAGTGAGACCACAATATATGCTTTTTTTATCAGTCACAAAATGATCTGAACATATTGTTAGATGTTTCCATGGTTTCCATCGTGAACTGTCAGCATTTATGGGCTTGATAGCAGCTAGCCACTTAGCATGTTGTTCGGGACTTTTTCTGTTGTTTTGGGAACTGGAACAAACATATTCTCTTGTCCGTGTGATAGTTATGTTTATGGCAGCCATACACAGCAGGACTTCTCGGTATTTCCAAAGTAGAATAAACGAAGATTGACGAGTAATGAAGCAGGTAATTCAGTGGCTCCCCTATGCAACAAAGCCATGTTTTCACCTCCTACCTAACCGGATGTGACGAATTTGGCAAAAATTCCCGGATGCTCGCGGTGATCCATATAATTCAAAAGTCTGTTTCGTTGATGTGTAATCGCTGCACTAGAACAGCTGTTATATGTTTATTTTTTTTAGAATGAGTCATTTATATCTACTTGCAGGGATCTATGGAATGCCATTTTATTCATAATTAAATAAATAAATAAATACCAAAATAAATAAGTGTTCCACAATATAAATATATATAAAATGCACAAAATAATTGTTTCCATATTTATTTATTTAGTCAGTTATATGTTTAGTTATATATTTATTTATTAAGTTATTTATTTATCTATTAGTTTAGTTATTCATTTATTTAGTTATTTAGTTATTTATTTATTACGTTATTTATTTATTTATTTATAAAGTTATTTATTCAGTCTTATATTTATCTATTTAGTTTTAAGTCATTTATTTATTTATTTAGTTAGTTATTCATTTAGTTATTTATCTATTTATTAAGTTATCTATTTTGTTATTCATTAAGTTATTCATTTATTTATTTATTCCTTTAGCTTTATCCAGATGCAAACGTAAACACGATTCTCCGCGATCTGTTCCAGCCTTTTCACGACTAAACTGCTACTTCTTGTGAGCACCGGAAGTTCCGCCCATCACTGTTGATAATGGCGCCGCCGTCCATCCACCAGTGTTGCGTACAGACGCGTGGAGACGTAGCCATAGCCTGTCATAGGTCGTCAGCTGCATCACTCCACAACCCCGCCCCTAAATTTGAATATTAGGATGCGAAATAAAGAAACACAAAAAGAACCAGCACAAAGTCTTGGTGCAAAATAAAAGCCTCCCAAAATATGTGTGAGCACAAAATAAAAGTTTCACTATATAAATAACTTAATATATAAATAAATGAATAACTTAATGAATAACAAAATAGATAACTTAATAAATAGATAAATAACTAAATGAATAACTAAATAAATAACTTTATTAATAACTAAATAAATAACTTAATGAATAGATAAATAACTAAATGAATAACTAACTAACTAAATAAATAAATGACTTAAAACTAAGATAAATATAAGACTGAATAAATAACTTTATAAATAAATAAATAAATAACGTGATAAATAAATAAATAAATGAATAACTTAATAGATAACAAAATAGATAACTTAATAAATAGATAAATAACTAAATGAATAACTAAATAAATAAATAAATAAATGACTTAAAACTAAATAGATAAATATAAGACTGAATAAATAACTTTATAAATAAATAAATAAATAACGTAATAAATAACTAAATAAATAACTAAATAAATGAATGACTAAACTAATAGATAAATAAATAACTTAATAAATAAATATATAACTAAACATATAACTGACTAAATAAATAAATATGGAAACAATTATTTTGTGCATTTTATATATATTTATATTGTGGAACACTTATTTATTTTGGTATTTATTTATTTATTTAATTATGAATAAAATGGCATTCCATAGGGATCCACATACATGGAGGCCGCCAAATTCATACCACCATTTTTACCATAATGTCCCTAAATGGACATCATAGTGTGAATTAAGAACTCTCTGAACTTTAAAACTGCTGCATCAGCTTGTTTAAAGGGATATTGTGTAAGTTCTCATGTGTTTTATTCACAAAAACTGATTATTTGGTTCAAAAGTGTTTTTTCATTAATCAGTAATCACTCCCATCAACAAACTGAAGTGCTCCTCTAAGTTCTAAATTTGCCGTTCGTATCATTAATTTACACATCGAGCGGGGCGGCTCGGTGAAGGCTGCCATGTCGTATCGCCATGTTTTTGCGTTCGGGAGAAGCGTGACGGTAGGAAAACACAGAAACTCACCGGACACACCGGAGTTTTCAGCTCAGTTCGAGGTAATGCCTTTGAAAAGTCACCGCGCTGCAGAGGGGAGAAGCTAGCGTCTCACTGATGCTGCGTTCACGTGCAGTCGGGCAGACGGCCGTTGGTAACAAACCAGATGTCATTTTAATCAATAAAGCCGAGCGAAAGACGGTAAAACATGGGTCAGGGAAAACAATACGACATCGCCATGACAACCGAACAGATGTGGACTGATGTCACTGTAACTGACGGACCACGTCTTCACATAGAGGCTAGTGATAACTTTACATGCAGCGGCTGTCGTCGGTCTGCCCGGTTTCACGCGAACGCAGCATGAAAAGTACGAGGGAGCTGCTCCCGATTACACAGTGTCCCTTTAAAGTTGTACTTCCGTGGTCATTTCATTAATATTTCTGTGTTCTCCATGATTTTTGAATGCATTCTGCATTGTTTCTGTTTAAAAAAACCTTCTGGTATCTTTGTATCCAGCTGTATTTGTATACTAGAAGAGAGGCCTGTGGTCCAACGGCAGGCTTTTCCGGGTCCTTCTCATGAATTTCCGTCTGATTGGCTGCCTGCCATCAGTGTATGAAGGAAGCTCCGCCCTCCGCTCTTATTTTGTTACAGACAGGAAATAGAGCCGACAAACAAGTTTGTTCCGCTATGCTAACAAACAGTTAGCTAATTAGCTTCTCAACTCCGAAGCTACAGTCGTGCCGTCTTTACTTCTAGTGTGTAGTGGACGGTTACCTGCCTTCCAATGGACAGATAGAAACCCCACGTGGGATACGCTATTTGCAATGTTACGTAGAAGTGCAAGGCTGTTCCCGATTCGCTCTTTTCTTCGTATTGTTTCTGTGATGAGGAAGCACAGCCGACTGGGGGGAACACAACGCTAGCAAGTCAGCATGTGTAAGTAAACAAGGGGAAACCCTCCGTATTTCAGAAGGAGCAAGTTAAACGGGTTTTCAGTGGAAGGAGGCCTTTAATAGGAGTTAGAGACTGTTTGGGATCAGTAATCCCAAAAGATATTAAAAGTAACGACTCATAGTTCTGTACAGTCATAACATGAGACGACTGGATCCACTCACACATGAAAACGTCTTTATAACTGGGAGAATTTTGGCCACTGACAGCCACCGTACATTCACAACAGTGCTTGCCATATGAAGTCATTGCGTATAGACTAATCTGGCCAAACGCCACAACTAGACCGTCCACCATTGCCTGGGGGGCGTTTCTGTACATGTGTAATTAGAACAGATGAGAATCAGACTTTTTCTGAACAACATGGAGGAAATCTGGAAGGACGTCACATTCCTGGTTGTTGGGACATCAGTGGAAAACTTTAATGTTGTAATAAGTGAATAAGATGATCATGGACATTTATTTCATGAGGATTTCTGCCGTCTGTGACAAAAGTCGAAAGTGCTGCTCCGTCCACTGATGTCAGTGTGTTCGTATCGGGAGGAACATTGGACACACAGAGCAGAGGAGGAATAACTTGCTGCCACAGCGGAGAAAACACTGGATTTAATCCTTTATTAATTACTAATTACTTTATTTCACGTATCTATGCTCCCGAAAATCACACACCCATAACGTTATTGTGCTAGCTAATGCTAACAAAGACAGCTGTGGTGTTGCTGCCAGTTAAGGACTAATCTGGGAGATATTGTTGTGACCACAAAAAAAAAAAAAAAAAAAAAGTCAGTCAGAAACACAAACGGATCAGGGAGACGGTGTCCTGCAGCATTTAGTTTCATCAGCAGGACATGTGAAGGCTACGTGGTCTGTACAGTCCTTAAACAACACCAAAAGCCAAATATGTGATAAAATAGAAAACTAACGACCTTTGAAAAAGTTTAGTTTTTTAAACTTTGGGTAATCATGAGATGTGTTATTCCAGTGTGGCTTGTCATTAAACCCAGTTTCTGGAGATGAATAATAGTTTAAATTAATGATGCGATGTAAAAAAAAAAAAAAAAAAAAAAGTCAAGACTTTAGAGGTCTCTGGATAACATACCTATAGGTTATCATGACCTTAGACGACTATCCAACGTTGTAAATCCAGATATTCACGCTGCTTTCCATGTTGGCAGATACGAGGTAATTTGGACTCGTGCCTGTTGCCATGGCGGCGCCACAAGATGGCGCAACACACAAAACGCTCTTTGGATCAGTCTATACACATCTTCACCACTAGATGTCAGTAATTATTACACACTGTACCTTTAAAAAAGTAATATGAAAGAAAAATTTGCCACATTATAATTTAGTGAAATAATGTATTATTTTTTATTGTGGTTAAAAATAATAATTAAAATAAATAAACAAAACTGTCCTAAACAAATGAAAGACTTTGTAAATGATCAGTGGACCAACATACCTGCCAACAGGTGCAGACGTCTGATTGGACGTTACAGAAACATCTGATTGCAGTGGACATTTTAGCTCTGAGCCTCATCATGCTTGTTTACTTGTTTTATTTTTTGTTTGTTTTTAAAATTTCTATTGAACCACCATTTAAAATCAATGTCATGATTTTCTTAAGCTCAAAATTTCAGTTTATTTCACTGCACCTGTTTTATTCTTCCTTCTTTAATGGGAGGGGGTGAATAAATCTGAGGACCGTATATGTTTCTCTCTTTTTTTATAAACTGGTCTGGCTGCAAAATGTTCAGATTAATAAGGTTTTTGATAAAAACTGACGTGTTTTTAAGAGTTTTAATTGTACAGTTATTCCTTTGTTGTCGCCCTTGGTGTTTTGAAAGGCGATGTTAAATAAACTGTATTATTATTGTCATTATTATTATTATTTTTATTATTGTTGTTGTTGTTGTTCTTAAGCTACATGTTCATGTGTCACTGACTTTTTACAAACACCATAAACGGATAAAACCCTTATAAGGCTGCTGCGTTTCTCCAGACGTCAGTCACGGGGCGCGTTCACGTCTCTCCTCCCAGGAACCAGACGGAAGATGAATAAAGATCGTGGAAGTTTGAATCCATGAAACGGACTAACAGCAAACTTGACCAGAAGCGGATAATTCTGACTATTTTTCTTGAGTTCGGAGGATGAAACTGGATTTCTGGCTTCTTTCTCAGATTTTTTTTTACTTCGCGTCACAGCAGGAAAATAAACTCATGCTCGTCCAGCTAAACCTGTTCTTCCTCTATCGACCCTGTGAGAACCGGTTAGTCACACATCCTCTCACTGGGAATCGGCAGGTTCCGCTGGTTGGAGAGGACGCTCCGCTGCGTAAAGGCGCAGAGCGGACGGACCGATCCACCGGGCTTCCTGCGCTGGATCTGATGGAAGGTAGGAGCTGGATGTGGATCAGAACCAGATTCTGTTGCCATGAAATATGTTAAAATGTTCTGCTGATAAAAAGAGGAAGTTAGAGAGGAGGTTCGGGTGGTTTTGGATCTGTTGGACCTGGTGGGGCCAGATTTGTTCGTAAGGATCGAACTGGACTCGGTCTGGTTTTGTGTTAAGCTGAAACGGACCAGATCAGGACCGTTCAGCTGGACCCATCTGGTCCGCACGAGCTTCTCTGCTCCCACCAGAAAAATGGACATGAAGTCCAGGAGCGGGTTTGGGTCCGGGACGGCACGAGCGCTTGAAAGAAAATCTGCGCCACTACATGTTTGTTTGTTTGTTTGTTTTATCTCACATTGTCACGCGACTGTGTCAGGAGCTGGCGCCTCCAGCTGCACGCGCCGCTGCTGGCTGAGAAGGTCCCTGCTCTGCATCCGCGGTCCTGCGCGCTAATCTTGCGGCATCTTCAGACAAAACAGGTCATGATTTTGGAAATGATTGAGATTAACTGGTTCCGATCTGATCCTCTGTGCTGTTACATCCGCTACTGCAGGGAAAACCGGGACCGTCTCTGTCTGGCGTCGCGTGCAGACGCAACCTGCTGTCTCAGCAATAACTCAGCTCCTAAAAGCAGAACTCTTCCTTCTGTCACCCAGCAGATGATTCATTCACGGCGATGCAGATGTTTTTAAAAGTTGTCTCAGGGTTTTCAGTTGGCAGTTTGAATAGATTTGTAGCCTCATTTTAAATTGAGATTTGTTGTTGTTGTTGATAGGCTTGTTTATTATTTAGGCTAATTCTTTTGTCATTGGGCCCAATAAAAACAGCGCGAGCTTACACTCAGCTTGATTTATTTGTTGTTCTTTTTTTATCTGAGGTCAGATGCACTGTAAAAAAAATGTTTAAAAAGACCCGGTAATATTCCTGCAAGATTAGAGAAAAACGTTCTCATAAAAACACGGTAATTTTCCATCATAAAAATACAGTTTATAACTTTGCTTTTACGTGACATCTTTGTATCCATGTGCAGTATCACATCATGGCATCCAACTTGTTTGTTACATAAGCTATGTTGCTAATTTACAAGGCTAATGAAGAGGTGACACACATTTGAGTTATGATGCAAAGAAGATCCAGGTGTGCCACAAGGCCATCAGTCATTTTCTGTACCGCTTATCCAATTCAGGGTTGCGGGGGGTTGCTGGAGCCTATCCCAGCTATTATCAGAGGCGGGGTACACCCTGGACAGGTCGCCAGTCTGTCTGTCTGCCAGTCTTGTGTTTGTGCCACAAGGCATCATGGGAAATAAGCAACAACTGTAACATCAGGCTATAATGGACGATTTGTGATTACTAACATATTTGTATGATGGATATTGCCACAAAAGAAAAAGAAAATACAAAAAGAAAAGTAAAATATCACAGAAAAGTCTGTAAAATACAGTTTTTAACTTTGCTTTTACAAAGTTAAAAACTGTATAAAATGGCTGAAGTCAGTCACACCTTCATTCTTTAGTGTGTTATTTAGGATTTGTGCTATTTAGAATATTTATTCTATAACTTATTGGTATATTATTCTTGATATTTTATATTGTTGTTTGTTTACTGATTTATGATTAAATGTATATAGTGAATTTTTAGTACACTTTTGGAAGTTATACCATTTTGAGCAGTTTTGGGTTTTTTTTACGTTTGTTCCCTGGTGTATTTGCACCCGTGGAATAACTGGAGTCTCTTAAGTGTGATTTTCAAAAGTTCTGTTCAAGGATTTTTGCTGTTGAGAAATATCTGTTTCATGTCTTTTGTTTTAATCAAACATGGCTGTTGCAGATGCAGTTTTTGTCACACATACATATATGTGTGTGTGTGTCTGTAGGTGTGTGCGTGTATGCAAAAATATTGAACGGTGACACTAAAGTATCGAGCCGAACTGTGAATTTTTCTGTATTGTTGCATTCCTACGAAACATTTATTTCAGATGCCGGGTCTAGTTAAAATGATCTTGTTTTACAATGCCATATTAATCCCAAACGGGACATTTAGTCGCTCTAACCCATCTCTAGATAACCGAGAGCATATTTACCAGAGATAAGTATGCAAAAGAGTCAGAGACAGATACTGTAACCTGAGTAGCCAATGACTGATGTTAATATCTGTAGTTGTCATGTTTTTCTCCTTGTTCTGTCCTTCACGAAACTTCAACCTTAAAGGAATAGTTCACCCACAGAATGATGTAACTTTATTTTCCACTTCCCCTCATGGTGAGTAAGACTCTGGAGCACTTTTTTAACATCTCAAATGCAGCCGGCGATCAGGAAGGATTCTGTTTTTCCCCCAACTTTCATATAGTGGAGTTCACCGGGGTCCGAGCCAAAAAGGTCCATAAAAGTCCCCAAAAACTTGTCAGTATTCCTCTATACTGCTCGTCCAACGTAATCCAAGTGTCCTGAGTGGGTAGTGTCCAGAATTTACTCAAAACTACATCATTTAGTATATTTTTAGAGCCTAAACAATTCTACATTGCATGTCTAGCAAGCACCCCGATGCACGTTCACGAAACTACGGAAGCCACAGCAGAAGAGATCGCACACTCTCTTTTTCTTTCTTTCTTTGTTTTAAATCAATATCCAACCCCTCCTGGACCCTCTTGTGTTTGTCCCGGTTTGTCTGCAGCTCTTTCGCTCTTAGCACAATGTAAACAGCAAATTTCTTTTCTGCATTATCGACAGAGTAAGCTCTGAACGCTGAGGCTTCCGTAGTTGTGTGTTTAGTTTTTCTCTGTAGTTGCCTATTTAGTCTACTGCAGTAGGCTAAATAAATACTGAAACAGACAGTGATTCTTTTCAGATTTTTTCCAGCTCAGTTTTTTACTCCCCTGCACCATTTTTAAAATGCAAAAGAAACCACATTGTTATTACTTTGTACAGTATGCTGCATATTTTTATATAAAATGAGCTTTACACAGAACCCTATCAGAGCTGAATGATTGATAATGACCTGGAGTATTAAACATATGTGGACAAGAGTCATTTAAGTTTAAAAAGTTTGTAAATCTAGTTTAAGTAAACTTTAGCAGGCCATAGTTGGCTTTAATTCTATTAAACATCTTTTCTCAACAACAAAATTGTGACTAGTGGAAATGTTGAGTGGCTAGTAACTTTGGAAAAACCACTGGCCACCGTGGCTGGTGAGCAAAAAAGTTAATGTCAAGCCCTGGACGCTACCCACTCAGGACACTTGGATTACGTTGGACGAGCAGTATGGAGGAATATTGACAAGTTTTTGTGGACTTTTATGGACCTTTTTGGCTCAGACCCCGGTGAACTCCATTATATGAAAGTTGGGGGGAAACGAGAAGCCTTCCTGATCGCCAGCTGCATTTGAGAGATTAAAAAAGTGCTCCAGTCTTCCTCACCATGAGGGGAAGTGGAAAATAAAGTTACAGCATTCTGTGGGTGAACTATTCCTTTAAAGCTGAACAGAATCTTTTTGCAACTTTGGTTAAATGTGAACATAAAGGCAGTAAGATTCATAATATATAAGAAAACAATCATAAAAGATTTAATTCCTGCTGAATTTGAATTTCCCACAAACCTTTGGGGTCCAGATACGTTGAGTTTTTGAAATATTCCCACCCTCTCTAATAGAAACACCCAACTTAGTAAAAATAAATAAAAACAACCAGCATAACTGAACGGTGTTTAACTTAATGCATGGTTCATAAAAATGATCCAGATAACATCCCATAATAGGTCAGACATTTTACAACCTTGCAGATGGTTTAATGAAACCACCCAGCAGTTTAAAGTGTGTGTGTGTGTATGTTTACACACGTATTAGTGCACAAAGGGCTGAGGTCTGTTTCTTCATTGTCTTGTGTTCGCTGGTGGATCTGCTGCACTCTGGTTCTGCTGTGCGGTCACATCAGCA
Organism: Atherinomorus stipes; assembly: GCA_023101725.1. NCBI lineage: Eukaryota > Metazoa > Chordata > Actinopteri > Atheriniformes > Atherinidae > Atherinomorus > Atherinomorus stipes. The sequence goes on from JALJCO010003835.1 coordinate 78,663, forward strand.
CAATGAATCATATCAGACTCTTTTGTATGTCCCAGTTTCACATTGTTTTCTTTAGATGTCTGAAGTTCTTTCCATCGAGTTAAGCAAAGTTAATAAGTTCCTGTTGTACCTGAAACAACACCGGCGCACACACATAATGTTGCATCCAGTAATAAACGTTTAACAAGTATGCTTCCCGTATTTTTGTTTGTTTTTTTTTAGAACAGGGACAGAATTAAACCAGTCTGTAATGAGATTATATATATTAATGTCCAGTTTTATATAATCGAAGCACTTTAGTTATCTGTTTTCTTAGGGAGCTTTATAGTCTATCAGTGATTGTGTCATCTAACATATTAAGAAACACAAATTGTCAATGAAGATGTGTCTTACAGGGTGGGAGAAAAAAATACAAAATTGAAGCATCAAGATTTTTTGTTTTCCTCAGTTAATTTTCTTAATTTAAAAGTCAGTATTTTTTTCTCCAAATTTAAAGGGATATTGTGTAAGTTCTCCTGTGTTTTATCCACAAAAACTGATTATTTGGTTCAAAAGTGTTTTTTCATTAATCAGTAATCACTCCCATCAACAAACTGAAGTGCTCCTCTAAGTTCTAAATTTGCCGTTCGTATCATTCATTTACACATCAAGCGGGGCGGCTCGGTGGAGGCTGCCATGTCGTATCGCCATGTTTTTGCGTTCGGGAGAAGCGTGACAGTAGGAAAACACAGAAACTCACCGGACACACCGGAGTTTTCAGCTCAGTTCGAGGTAATGCCTTTGAAAAGTCACCGCGCTGCAGAGGGGAGAAGCTAGCGTCTCACTGATGCTGCGTTCACGTGCAGTCGGGCAGACGGCCGTTAGTAACAAACCAGATGTTATTTTAATCAATGAAGCCGAGCGTAAGACGGTAAAACATGGGTCAGGGAAAACAATACGACATCGCCATGACAACCGAACAGATGTGGACTGATGTCACTGTAACTGATGGACCACGTCTTCACATAGAGGCCGGTGATAACTTTACATGCAGCGGATGTCGTCGGTCTGCCCGGTTTCACGCGAATGCAGCATGAAAAGTACGAGGGAGCTGCTCCCGATTACACAGTGTCCCTTTAAACGCTTTCTTTTGGCCAAGTAGAAAAAAATGTGCAGTTTTTCTCCAGCAGAAGGCGAAAAGTTTTTCTTTCTTCTTATATCTGTTTAAATATCTGTTGTGCATTAACTGTTTATCGTAAATAGTGAGGGCTGGAGCGTCACCAGCATTTCTAAAAGTTTGTGGTCGACTTCATAGAGTTGAATACGACATTTAATGAGAATCTTTACTTGCTTTTTGGAATAATGACCAAATATTAGGGATGCACGATATAATTGGCCCCCTATCAGTATCGGCCTATATCGGCCTTAAAACTAAGTATCGGACATCGGCAACCCCACCGATATTTAACCGATATTTAATCAATCAGGCCGCTGTTTAAAAATCTAGAAGAAACAAAAACTTCTTTTTTACAGACTTTAAAACTTCTAAAGACAGTTTCTTTTAGGATGTTCTGTGTGAACAAAGTTTATACACGCTCATTTGTGTAAATAACCAAATATCCCCAGTGAAATGATTTCAGTGTGTGTTTGTAAGTTTTGAACATTTTGGGCACATTTCAACAATACCACAATAATAATGGTAATTGTGATTATTTTGGTCACAATAACTGTGCATGACATTTTCATATTGTACATGCATAAAATGTACAATATCATTGGCTCATTATCAGTATCGGGCATCGGCTTTAAAACTGTATCACACGTTTCACCGATATAATTAACTGATATATAACAGGTGCTGTTTTGTGACAAAGCCGTGGACGTTTTTTTTTTTTTTTTTTTTACGCATTGAGGTATAAGAATGTCATAAGGCCACGCCCCCCGCGTGACATGATGACGTCTCTGGCAACTACCTGTCTCTGATTGGTCTGATTGTCTCAAGGCGAACACGATTCAAGTTATTCTAGGATAGAATGCACATATCCTGCTTTTTTGTTTATAAACTACTCTCTTTATTAAATTTGACGTTATACATAATGTAAGTTAAGGTATTTCTCTAATTTTGCACAAGGAATGAATATTACATCATTTTCAGCTTCAAAATCAGTGACAGACCAAATGAGTTGTAAAATATCATTATACTGGATATCGCCCAAAACACCGATATCGTTTATCCTGAAAAATATATTCGTGTTGCTTTGGTGCAGTTTGTCCCCCAACTGTTTCACAGTATCATTCATGTCACCAGTGATGCAAACTGGGCTGTCCAGTGACTTTCAAAAATGGGAAAATTTAGTCTTTGCTTTTCTTTCAAGTACAAATATGTACACAAGAGTAAACAACTCTGGTGTTACTGACTCTAACAACCCAGGGGATGTTTGGGTTGGTCAACAGCATGTCAGTCAGAAGCCTTTTGGAGAAGAGAAATGTTTTCCAGAGACATAAATAAGTCCAGCTGTCTCAGACTCAGAGCTCTTGAGGATCCTGGATAAACATTTGGACTGAGCTTCATTCAGAAGCTCGAAAAACACTCAGAGAGCGCAGACCTCCACCAAGGAGTCCGTTCTCCTCCATCACTGTTTATCTCTGCTCACCGGTGGTGTATAGTAACAAAATAAAAATACTTTACTTTAGTTAAGTAGTATTTTTTTTTATATTTGTACTTTACTACTTTTATTATCTGATTACTTTTACTTTTACTTCACTACATTTTCCGAAAAAAATCAATACTTTTACTCCATTACATTTACCTGAGCATTTTAGTTACTCCTTACAAAATAAGTAACGTAATAGCCAATGGACAATCTTTGTTTTGTTGTAGTGGGACTAGTAGCCACTAGCAGCAGCCTTGTGCAGCCGTCTCTGAAGCTAAACAGCTTGATAACGTGCCTAACTTTGTGCGGCTGAAAACACACAAGCATCTGAAAGCGTCTCCTTTCTTGGCAGTCCCCAGTTGTTCCACTGGAAACGGGGAGGTACAGACCCGATTTTCAGATGTTTGTGTGTTTTAAGACGCACAATGTTAAGCACGTCAGTAAACGCTAGCTGGCTAATGCTAGCATGCTGTGAAGTGCCGGTGTTGTGCCCCACCGGCGACAAACAAACGTGTGTTTTATTATAAAGTTCGGCCCTTCACCGCGGCGAATCGATCGCTTTGATCCACTTCTTCCTTAGTATCACTTCAGTCTAGAATGAAAACTTGAGTATGTTTGGAGTTTATCCGATATAAACAGTATAACAGAGCAGGAACGGCTGTCGTTAACATGGCCCGGAAGAGGAAGTGTCCAAAATCCGGGAACTTCCGGTAAGCATGATAATCCCCTATAAAATTTCATAGCTCGGTCAAGTGTCCTCCTTTTGGGAAAACAAAATATGGTCACCATCCATCTCAAAATTGACACATTTTCTTAACATACTTCGTAGTTTTTTTACAAATTGTCAGTAATATCAAGTTCATATAAACATAGTGTTTGCATTTCATTTGAGTTTTTGTTAATAATGATCTCATATTTTAGCTCAATAATGTCACAATAATTATATTAAATGCAGTTAAATGACAAACTCTCTTTAAACTGCATAATAGAGATAAAAATATAGATATATATCTTTCTCTAGAGCATATTGGATCAGTTATTGCCTCAGTTACAAAAATAAGATATTCTATTTTGTATTTGATATGTTGATTAATAATGGTCACACCAAATGACCTGAAGACCTCGTATCATTAAAAATCAATTATAATTCCAGGCAAATTTTATATTTAAACAGATTTTATTAACATTTAAAACATGAAAACAAATATTCAATTTCACAACAGTCATTTCAGAACATACTAACCATGTTTGTGTGTTTGTGCTCACCTGGCACTTGACAACTAATAGATGGCAGTGAAAATGTTAATGAAAATAATAAATGTCCTCCATGTGATGTAAAATACACAGAAACATGTTCTGCAAGTTAATTCACTTGTTGTTTTCAGTTCCTTTAAAGAAATGATCAAATGATTTCTTCTTTTAGCGAGGTTCTCTGCTCTTGTTGCAGAGTCAGAGTTGACTTGCTGCCTGTGGCAAATGCTTTTATGTTGCTTGGTAGTGGCATCTGCTGAAATAAATTATGAGTAAAATAGATACATAATAAATTGCTAAGAACTGCATAATAGCAGGAAATCCTAGATAGGATCTCCACTATGATGCAAGAATGTTGTCGTTCTGGACGTTGATGATCAAGTCATGGGATTGCTGAGTCTTTCAGGATGAACATCAACATTACTCGCCGAAAAATGATTATGTATTTCTCAAATGCATATTTCAATCTTCTCTGTCTAGTTCCTTCTCATATTTCCAAACTTTTACTCCAGAAATTTCATACAATTTCCTTCGGAAAATTGCTGAGCAATACATGCTTATGCAGGCAGAAATCAACCAGAAAAGAAAGCTTGTCAGACTTTGCGATGGGTCAATTTACCAAGTGACATGTCATGCTTTTGATATTTTTTCATATACTGTACAAAGATGAACTTACCATTGTATCTGAAATATTAGCAAAATCACATAATATTGGAAAAATATTTCAAATAATACTAAAAATGAAGTACTTAAAGTTTATCAATGATCAACTGAGTATGAAAAGCACATAAATGCCAATCTAGGACAAAAATCTATGATGGAAAACAATCTGCACTGGTCGCACCACATGACATTTTCAAGTTTAGTTAAATGTGACAGAGACACGATTAATCAAATAAACAAAGCTACAGTCGTCCTCAAAGTTATTCATACTCTCCAATTAAAGAAAAGGCTGAATTTACAACAGTTGTTGTATATACAGTCTATGGTGGAACCTAACACTAACCCCTCCCCTAACCCTTAAGACCACCCGCCCACATTAGTACAAACTACGCCCATTTTCATGACACGCCTCTGGGTCTGTGGCTGCAGTTATACTTTGTAAACTTCCCCGGTCATAGAGAAAGGAACTCACTATCGCCTCCTATAATCACAGATTTTCACGGGTGGCAGGTTTTGCTCTAACACCAGCTCGTTCGTGATCTACGAGCCTCCCATCACCACACTGGTACTGAGGGATGCAGATCTGCAAAAACGAAATGAAACATCAACATGTTTGTATGTTAAACCATTTTAATTCAGAAATTACTTTTTTTTCAGGATCATGACTGAAAAGAAGGACACATCTGTCCAGAGAGTACCCCTCCCCCCGGACCCGGTGTTGGAACAGATTCAGGCGTACTGATGGCAGCCTAGCTATTAAGCGGACACTCGGGTTAGTGGGTTTCGTGGGCTTTATTTCCACGCACTGAGCTAAAACATGAAGCACAATCAACCCACAGCTGGACCTGTCTCGAGCCCATCAACACTTCCTGGTGACCAGTATCCTCTACGGCGCAGGATACGTCACATTTGGCGTAGTTCCGATACAGCCTCTGTCTTGTTAGCCTGCTGAGAGCAGTGGTTTTTGTTGTCGCAGTAAAAGACTTTTCCAGTGTCCACAGTAACACCATGGGAGACTTCAGGAGGTCAGTGGACCGTCTGGTCCAAATTATCCCTAAAACTCGACTTAAGGTGGAACACAAGCTAACTTCGTCATTTGTTACTTTAGCCATGAGCTAGCTTAGCTTAGCTTAGCTTATGAAGGGAATTTCCCAGAAGTCACACGAAGAACCGGAATCACCAGAAATGTTAAAGTTGGTGTTTCTCACCGCGTCTGTAAGCTAGCTTTAGACCGTTGATATAAATTAGATTATTGAGTCAATTATGTTTTATTATAATAACACAGACTCTAGAATATAGTTTATAGACAAAAATACTCCTTTATTTGTTCAAATCGAAAGTTAAATGTCATTGTTCATTAACGGTAATTAAAGTAGTTGATAGCCACACAAAACATTAGTTTATCAGGTCAGAGCAGGATCCTCCTCCATCTTCATCATAAATAATTAAATGTTTATGATGAAGATAAAGGAGGATCGTTGTAGACACGATCAGCTTCTATTATTCAGATTAAAAGTGTAGTCTTGAAGAACTCATTAGATAAACTGGTTCAGGGACCATCTGAACACCTGGTTCTGAAACTGGTTGGATCATCTGGAAAACAGGAAACAGATTAGTTGTTTTGGAGGGGTTTTATTTATTAATTAAATTTCACTTCCTGTTTCAGCAGGAATGCCGCTCAACTTCCGCAGAAACTGTACTTCAGCATAATTTGTTTCCTGTTTACTTTAAAAAAAAAACCTGCTCAGACGCGATGAAGTCCAGAGGACGGGTTCTGACAGGACCTCGTGTAGTGACTGTCTCACATCTAAAATCTGATCAAGCAGAAGCTGGAAAGTTGTGTCTGACTGACTGTTTTTGTTTGGCTGCAGAATCTCTGTTTGGATGTTTCTGGCGTTCAGCTTGAACTCAGGTGAGTGTCAACAGACGTTTCCGCTGCTCAGGGTTCTTAAAAAGTCTAAATATGTTGAAAAGTCTAAAATTTTAATTTAAGGCTGTAAAATTTCTTAAACACAGCAAGCTTTTCATCCAAAGTCTTAAATTTTATTTTAAAAAGTTTACATTTTTTACTTTTACTTGTTCCAGAGAAGGACCACAAAAAGTATGCTGAATAAAACACAGCAATCAGAAGTTGATTCTGTCTGTCTTTCCAAGCGGCTCGGATAGATACAAGTGTTGGTACATGGTGATTACAGTAAACTACAAATACCGTGACGTCTACTGGCAAGAAATGGCTGAGTTTATGCAAAGCTATTTCACAATCATACATGTATCTCTGGTAGAATGTAAACTAGAGCCTGACTGATATATCGGGCTGATTTTGGCGTCCAGCCCGTTAATCAGCATCAGCCAAAATGTGGCCAATATGAACATTCTAGTTTTGCTTCAAACAGCAAAAAGAAACTTCTGCCGCGCGCTTCTGCTCTGCCCCCTCCCTTCCTGAGTGCTGCTCATGCTGCTCCTTGCCTCCTCCCCCTCCTCTCACAGAGAGCGGTGGTTTTGCAGCATCTGCTGGGGCAGCAGCATCAGAACCAGAGACTTGAAGAAACTAATCACGCTGATCAAGAAAGCTGGTTCTGTGCTGGGGAGAACTCTGGAGCCGCTAGAGATGATCGTTAAGAAAAGAATGCTGCACAAGCTGATGAAGATGGAGGATTCTTCCCATCCTCTCTACAACACGGTGAAGAATCAACAGAGTGTGTTCAGTGGGAGGCTGCGTCAGGTTCGCTGTAGGACGGAGAGATACAGGAATTCATTCCTGCCAGCAGTCATCACCCTAAAGAACAAGACCGACTGACTTATTATTATTATTATCAATATTATATTGTTTAAAACAAGCAACAAAAAAAAGAGAGCTTTTTTACATTGTCGAATTTCCCTTCTGGGATAAATAAAGTATTTTTCATTTTATTTTCATATGCTGAAAAACAGTAAAACATGAGTACAGAAAAGAATACAATCATGTCAAAATAAATCTCGGGTTTATAAATCTTACTTATTCACTGCTGAGAATAACAAATAACCTACTTAAATAACTAAAATGAGTCCACAAGTCAAGCAGTTATTATGATGTGGATGGTAAATACAAAATTCACAAGTGAAAGCTGGTGACACAAATTCTGAATAGTGGTGCTAAATTAACATCTTTTTATTATCACGCAACATTAGCCAGATGTTTAATTTAACCTGCTGTGCTGGTGCGTGAAACGCACAGCATTGCTGGAGTATAACACCGTGTGGACGTATTAGTTTTGTTACCATCTTTGGCGCTTACAGCTGTTTCACTTATTTGCTTTATATTTTGTGTTCATGTTCTTGAGGCCATATGCACCTGCTCCTCCACCCAGGAAATGAGCGTGAGGTGTGAGACACAGGTTTGGAGAGATGCTGATTAACTCGGGGAGAGCCCAACTGTTTTAGACTGCACTCCTTTTTGTTGTTTATTTTTTAGTTATTATCGGCCCTGTTGACCCAGGAGTTATGTTAGTAGTGCGAGTATCTGAAATAAATCAGTAAAACCGACAATATAGTGAAGTCGCGACGTTTTTTTATGAAGTGCATCCAGACCGCTGGTCTACCCTGCAGGCAGCTGCTGCTGGAAGCGCCACCACCGGCGCTCAGATCCCTGTTCCAGTTCTGCAGGTGACGATCCTGAGATGCCGCATTTCTTTGTAAATGCAGCCAGACTTTGGACAGTTCTTGCCGGGACATTTCTCCACAGCGCATCACATGTAAAAGCTCAGCCCACCTCTGCTCTGCAGCAGCTTGAGTGAGACGCCATCGCAAATTTGCAAGTGGGGTACGTTTGTTTACAGTTGCAGCGCTGCCCGGGAAGAATCAATAGAGGAATCGTAAACGTTTTTTGTTAACAATTCTAAAGAATCATTTGACTCAGAACCGGTTCCCAAACGGAACCGGTTAATGACACGCATCCCTAATACCCAGACCAGTCAGACCATGCATTCTGGTTCAGCTCTTGCTCTGATTTGTCAAACTGGTTTTAACTGGTTGCAGGGCAGGGATCATTTGCATGAGCAGCTTCTTTCCTGGATCAGCTGTTCTGGAGGTGAGAAGTTTTTCTGTGTCAGATTAAAAGTTCTGATGTTTTTCAATCATTGACTTTAATGATCAGGTTCAGGACTCAGAGTTCAGTTTGACACGTTCAGCAGGAAAAGTTTAGTTTCTAGAGCTTCAGGTTGGAGCATCTGAGTTTATTTACTAATCAGACTGTAGATGATCAGAACTGAATCGTTTAAGTTGTTGATTATTAACAGAAATTTTATAAGAAGTGTGTCCTTTATTCTAGAAGCTGAAAGCAGAAACGGTTTAGTGATTGACCATCTGATCAGAGACCAATCAGAGCAGCTTTGGATGATCTGATGATCTCAGAGGAAACTGAAGCCTCTGGTTGGTCACCAGAACCAGAACCAGGGACCTCGTTTATAAAACTGTGTGTAGGATATTTACTAAAAGTACAGTATATGTACGCCCAAAACTAAAAGTTCGCGTACGCCAAAAAATATTCAGATTCATAAAACCGTACGTTCGCACAGATTCAAGCAATTTCCCCTTAATAGATCAAACTCCTCCTGGTAGTTTGCACAGGTGAATTTGGGTCTTATTGCACCGTCTACACGCCCACAATCTACCATAAATAGTCAATGCAAAGTAAATGGTAGTAAATAAGCCAGCTGATATGTGGCATTTAAAATTTGATCATGGCATCAAAAAGACAATAAAGTGTAATTTAGCAGAAACTGAAGTGAAGATGTTTGTTGGTGAGGTGGAGCCTCACAAAAATTTTTATTGTGGCGTCACACTTAAACGTCTGTTCCAGAAGTCGCACTATGGGACTGTGGAAGGAATGCCTTGCAGCTGTGTGCAGACACCTTTTGGCGTGGTGCAGCAGTGTTCTGTCTTATCGAGTTTAACTCTGAATCTTCTGTCGTCCCTCAGTGATCTGCAAGGATAAAGCGATTGAAGGTTTTCTTGGAGGAAGCGTCCTGCTGCCGTGTGTCTATAAAGGATCTCTACCTGTGAACGTCTTCTGGAGGGACACAGACAGCAACCGTGTGATGAACATTGTGAATAATTCACCAGAAACTCAATCTAAAAAGCATAAAGGTCGAGTTTCCAGTTTCCAGGAGGAATACAAGAACGGGAACTTTTCCATCATCTTCACTAATCTCACACTGGAGGATGAAGGAGCGTACGAGTGTCAGACTAGAGACGATCCAGTTGCAGAGGTCATGCTGAAGGTTTCAGGTCAGTTTACAGACCACATTATCAGGAACAGACCAGGCTGTAAACATGTTTACAGTAAACATGTACACATGTTTACTGCCTGGTTTAAAACATCATTTTAGGTTTAATAGGTCAAGTTTACCTTCATCAGGGTATCCACGGGTCCTTAAAAAGTCTCAAATTTACTAGAAAATCCTTAAGATGGTCTTAAATCCTTTACTCAGTGGTCTTAAAGACACACAACGGAACTTTCAGCAGTTTTCTCAGTGATGCGCCCCCTATCGGCAGCTAAACTAGCATCCATCTTGTTCGTACCTGTACTGTAAGCTCACTCCAGCCAGTAAAAGACAGTCTTATCTTGACTCTTGTTCTGTCCCTTCCTCTGTTTCTTTTCCTCTCTTCCTCCGGTGATGTTTCCTTGCGTTTCTTTACCGAATTCGACATGATGCGCATTCAAATCACCCGCGACGTTGATACCTGCTTCACATCCGGTTGCTAGTGAGTGACGCGGTGCTGCAACCAATAGTTGGCTGCAACGTCACGGTCGCGTCCCGGATGGGAATCTTACATAGTGCTGTTTCTGAGCCCCGGGACGCCTCTGGGCACTGACAGCTCGAAAATGCGCTTAATGAATGTTGCTGTGACATCAAAACGAGTCAGAAACACAGATTTTTAAGATCTAAAAGTTACGTTGTGTGTCTTTAAATTGTAGGTCTTTTTTTTCTTTTTTCTTTTATTTCTGGGGCTCTTTGAGTAAAAGTTGTGAGTGATTTCAGTGTCGCGCATAGTCAGGTCACGCGCAGACTCCTTCCTTCCTTTCTTGCGCCCCACCGGTCAGTCAGCATGGGGAAGTGCAAGTTGAACCAGAGTTGGGTGGTCAACAGCCGATTTAAAAGCTGACTTAAGCCTGTTGCAAATCCCGAGGAGGCCAGGTTCATTCTTTGAGGGAAAGGGATTTCAAACTCTGCACCATGGGAATCAGAGCGGTCGAATCACACATGCAGTGGGGTAAGTTGCTGCAGAGAGTCAAAACTACACTGAGTTTCTCACAGTTCTCTGAGGTTCCAGCATCCCAGCTAGCAACAACCGGCGCTAATAGGCAGCTAGGGCTGGGCAATTCATTATATTTGGATCTTAGTTACAATCTGGGTTTTCAACAATAATAAAAACAAAATGATCAGGTTATTTTGCTCCTTCAGTTTCATCTCTTGCTGTTTTCTGTTGCAAATCGAGCACTCCTTGCTTTGCTAACGCTCTGCTGTACACTTGCTGATTAAGCAGATATTTTTCTTACTTGGCATTACCATCTGAAAGTCTAACTCTGAGATGTCGCACGAAAATGTCAAATGTGACGCGACCGAGCTGTTGCTGCACTAGTTTATAGCAGCAACAGCAGCATCACCTCCAAACTGTTTACATGTTGGTCAGATGGTTAGCTAGGTTCCGTGACATCACGTCTTTGCTTTTAAGCCAAATGATCAGGGAAAGCCCAGTAACCCAGAGAAAGCATCTGTAAACTCTGCTCTAAAAAAGTCATGGTCAAATCTGCCAACATAACGAATCTGAAGCAACAGTGGAAAGCAGCGCATTTCGCTGCTATCAGCTGGTTGATGGCGTGACTCGCGAGTCCCAATGATGCTAGGTGACGTCGTATTCTGGTGCAGAGATCTAATGACGCAGACAGCGTTCAAGATTATATTTATTAATAACAAATACCATTCCTTTATTAGCTACTGTTCAGCATCACAGCCTCATCCAGAGAAGTTAACAGGCTGCTGCGTGTGTCAGATTGAACTCCCGTTTGGCTGCTGATGCGTTGCTTGACAGCTCTGCACTGCAGCGCGACATTCATCCAGGCAGAATCAGTACCACTGGTCACAAACTCGGAGGCTGAACGACAGGAAGATCCTGCACAGGAGAGATGTCAAAGTTTGTGAATAATTCTGTTTGATTTCAATTTAAACAATCATTGTCATTGAGCTTACAGGCAAGGCAAGTTTATTTGTATAGCACATTTCATGTGCAGGACAATTCAAAGTGCTTTACATAAAACATTATACGCATAACAGCGGGGTGCAAAAGGGAAAGAAAAAAATTAAGAACAAAAAAGTAGAAACATGATCTAAAATTAAAACATTAAAAACATTTAAGATTAAAAAGAGAGAATATACTGTAGAGATGTCTAGATTTTAACTTTTGAGTAACATCTAAATGCAGCTGAGAACAGGTGGGTCTTTAACCTGGATTTAAATAAACTGTTTCAGCTGATCTAAGACTTTCTGGGAGTTTGTTCCAGACATGTGGAGCATAGAAGCTGAATGCAGCTTCTCCATGTCTGGTTCTGACTCTGGGAACTGATAAAAGACCAGATCCAGATGACCTGATGGGTCTAGTAGGTTCATACTGGGTCAAGAGGTCACTGATGTATTTTGAGCCTAAACCATTCAGAGCTTTATAGACCAGCAGCAGAACTTTAAAGTCTATTCTCTGACGGACTGAAACGCGTGTAACGCGCCGCAGGGTTTTCAACCCCTCCCCGACGCCTTCCCCTTGACGCCCAAATAGCGTTTGTTGTGTACGCAGGGTAACTGAATTTTTTAAGTCGACCAGTAGAGACGCTGTTACAGTAGTCAAACCGACTGAAGATGAATGATAGACTAGTTTTTCTAGATTTTCCTCAGACATCAGATCTTTTATCCTTATCCTTATACAGTGGGATTCCCAACCATCACTTATATTTATCAGATTTTTTTTTAAATAATTTTTTTCAGTCTTAAATTTCATTCAAGGTGGCATTTAAAAGGTCTTAAAAAGTTTTAAATTTGACTTGCTGAAACCTGCAGATACCCTGTTCATGTCAACTGTGGGCTGGGTGTATTTTTTTTATAACTTGTTATTTAATCATGAAATTACACATACTTAAGCGCGTGTCCTTTTGATTGACAGGCAGCAGACCAGCTGCCAGCTTTAGCCGTGGTGGCTAGCTTCCTGTTTGCTCCCAGGAAGGTTCCCAAAAGTGATTTAGAACTGGAATCTTATCAACAGCTGGTTGCGAACTAATGTGCTATATCTCACCCCTGCATGTTTTATAGATCCAGATTTTTTTTTTGTACTCTGCTCCATTCACATGATTGAGTTTAAGACAGTTTCTATGAAAAGGACGGGAGCTTGAGATTGCTGCTGTAGACCAGCTGTGATGGACCAGCAGCATCAATGCTGCAACACTCCCACCTGCTGGACAGCTCCAGTACTGACGGCAGCTCCTGCATCACTCTGCAGGCTGAACAGGCTTGACTCACTAAGACCAAAGTTTTGGTCCAGTTCAACTTTATTTACACCTGTTTGTTTAATTACAGTCTTATGTAAGGTCATGTATGAAGTGTGTAGTTCAGCTGCAGAGTGTTTCCAGTTTCTGAGCTCTTATTAAAGTGCGTTTGTGTTGCAGAAAAGCGTGAAGATGTGAACGGAAAGACGACTCCTCGGCCATCAAACGGAGCAGCAGGAACAAGCCTCCTCCGTGTTGTCCTCCTCTGCTTTGTATCTGCTTTTCTACTTTTCCTGATTTATTTATGAAGCTGATAAACAAAGAGGAAGGATGTAAACCTTTAATTCAGCCAGAGACCACAGGTTTTGCTGTTCTGAGGTCAGAAATGTGGTTTCCAGCTCATCTCTCCACTATAAAAGAACATCTTTATATTTGTGGTAGTGAAAAAATTGGTAAACATGGCTGGACAAACTGGACATGATGAAATCTGCAAAATACTGGAGGAAGAGTTGATGCCTTTTACAGAACAGTTATACAGAAATTCAGGCATAGTAAGGCAATTTACTTTAATAAAGTTATCCATGAAGGAAGACAAAACGTGTGTGTTTGTGTGTACACGTGTGAAAAATATATAGTATATACAGCTGTGTGACAAAGTGTTTGTCCCTTTCCAGGTTTCTTACTTTTTTGCATGTTTGTCACATTTAAATGTTTCAGATCATCAAACTAATTCAAATGTGAGACAAAGATAACACAAGTAAACAGAAAATGCAGTTTATAAATGAAGATTTTTATTAGTGAGGTGTGTGTGTGTGTGTGGGGGGGGGGTCCAAACCTTCATGGCCCCGTGTGAAAAGTGATTGACCCCCCCCCCCCCCCTGTTAAAACACAAATTAACTGTGGTTTATCACATCTTTGGAAAGCTGAGTTCAGTTTCTCTAGCCACACAAAGGCCTGTTCTCAATAAAGAGATCACTTAAATAGGACCTGCCTGACAAAGTTTAGTCAACCAAAAAGATCCTCAAAAGCTAGACATCATGCTTCGATCGAAAGAAATTCAGGAACAAATGAGAAACAAAGTAATTGAGATCCATCAGTCTGGAAAAGGTTACAAAGCCATTTCTAAAGTTGTCATAACCTAGTGTTTTACATACACAATCCTTAAATTATCTTCAAATAAATTTTTAATTCTATAGTCGGGGTGCACGAAAATGTAATAAGCTCATTTTAACCTCTTTTTATTCCCAACTTTTGTTTGTCGCGAGAATATGCACGAGAGTTAGACCTGTCTGTAAGCACGATCATGAGGCAAATGTCAAAGTCAAAACAAAGTTTTATCAGGGCAGACAGAGTGAAGGAAAATGATGTCCCAACAGAGAAAAACGTGATAAAAACATAACAGTGCGGTTGATGGAGAGGATCCGCGGAGTAAAAGGGCTGGACTCTGATGAATATAAGGAGCGGACGTCTGACGTGAAGTTAACCAAACAGTGTTAGCTTCTGTAGCTACATTAGTAGCTTGTCTGTTCGTCTGCCACCGTTTACTGGTCTCTGACACAAAAGATAATAAGTTACACAAGCAGCAACACTTACCGACTGCACATCCTCACTGATAAATATAATCCACTGGTCCCTGGTAGAGCTGTCCCTCCTGTTAGAGCACTGAAAACTGCTGAATTTCTCAGCTTAGCACTGCAATTACACCCCCTCCTCTCCCTTGTCGCCGTCCTCCTCTCTGACAAAGCTGGTCATAACTACTCCGCGGCAGGTAATTAGCTGCTTTCAGGTGGTGCTAAAGAGGCTAGCTTAGCAGCTAGCAACCTCTCTAGTTCACATCATTTGGGGGAAAAAAATCCAAACCGCGTGCTGTGGAGAGTGCGCTCTTGTGGCCGATTTTGGTATAAAGAGAGAACCAGCACACAAAGACGAAGTTACTTTCACTCTCCGGAGTTTCTGGCACGTTACAACTGAGGTCCCGTTCCAATACACATGTTTTAACGTGAAAAAGTGGGATTTCCGGGTGATGACTCCTTTAAAGCTTTGGGACTCCAGAGAGAATCACAGAGAAAGCCATTATCCACAAATGGTGAAAACATGGAACGGTGGTGAACCTTCCCAGGAGTGGCCGGCTGACCAAAATAACCCCAAGAGCACAGCAACGACTCATCCAAGAGGTCAAAAAAGACCCCAGAACAACATCCAAGAACTGCAGGCCTCACTTGCCTCAATGAAGGTCAGTGTTCATAAGAAAGAGACTGAGCAAAAATGGCCTGCATGGCAGAGTTCCAAGACCAAAACCACTGCTGAGCAAAAAGAACATAAAGGCTCGTCTCAGTTTAGCCAGAAAGCATCTTGGTGATCCCCAAGACTTTTGGGAAAATACTCTGTGGACTGACGAGACAAAAGTGGAACTTTTGGAAGGTGTAGGTCCCATTACATCTGGCGTAAAAGTAACACGGCATTTCAGAAAAGGAACATCATACCAACAGTAAAATATGGTGGTTTTAGTGTGATGGTCTGGGGCTGTTTTGCTGCTTCAGGACCTGGAAGACTTGCTGTGGTAAATGGAACCATGAATTCTGCTGTCTACCAAAAAATCCTGAAGGAGAATATCCGGCCATCTGTTGGTGACCTCAAGCTGAAGCGCACTTGGGTTCTGCAGCAGGATAATAATCCAGAACACACCAGCAAGTCCACCTCTGAATGGCTTAAGAACAACAAAATGAAGACTTAGGAGTGGCCTAGTCAAAGTCCGGACCTGAATCCAATTGAGATGCTGTGGTATGACGTTAAAAAGGCGGTTTATACTGGAAAACCCTCCAATGCGGCTGAATTACAACAATTCTGCAAAGATGAGTGGAACAAAATTCCAACACAGCGCTGTAGAAGACTCACTGCCAGTTATCACAAACGCTTGATTGCATTTGTTGCTGCTAAGGGTGGCCCAGCCAGTTATTAGGTTTAGGGGGCAATCACTTTTTCACACACGGCCACATAGGTTTGGATTCTCCCCCAGAGCTTCGGACCCGCATCAGAAAAGGCTCAGTCACCCTTTGTTTTCTGTCAATGCGTGGTACTTTTAAGAGCAAACGATTTGAGGAAAGTGTTTGTTTGACCGGAAGGTGCACAGTTAAAAGCTCTGAAAGGTAAGGGGGTGCCAAACCATTCAGGTACTTAAAAACAAACAATAAGCTCTTGAACTGGATCCTGTAAGGGACAGGAAGTCAAAACAGGGGTGATATGGTCACGTGGTGCGTTTTGGACCATCTGCAACCGGTGGATAGAAGACTGGTCCAACCCATAATATAAAGAACTACAATAATCCAGTCTAAAAGAAATAAATTAGTGAATAACATGTTCAGACTGGCTTACAGGGATGTCATCTTTGCTAAATAACGCAACTGAAAAAAACTACATTTGACAACAGAAGAAATCTTTTTGTCGAATTTTAAAGGATTGTCAAAGAAAACACCAAGGTTTCTTGCACAAGTGCGAGTGAAAGAATCCAGGGGACCCAGCACACTGTCAGCAGTGAAAGTAAAAGGGTGACCAAATCAAACAATCTCTGTTTTGTTATCATTTAAACTTAAAAAGTTTAACCCCATCCAGGTTTTAATAGCATGCAGACAGTTGATTAAGTTCTGCATACAGCCTGGATCAGGCCGAAGCGGAAGGTATGTCTGGAGGTCATCAGCAAAACAGTGGAATGAAATATTATAATTTCTTAAGATGGACCCTAAAGGCAACATATATAAAACAAACAAAATTTGACCTAAAATGGAACCTTGGGGCACTCCACAGTCAAGAGGGATTGTTTCAGAAGTATAGGGACCTAACTGGAGCCTAAAAGACCTCTGGGACAAGTAAGAGTGAAATCAGTTCAGGGCTGAGCCTCTAAGGCCGACACACGTCTCCAACCATAACAATAAAACCTGGTGTCACATTTGTTGTGTGAGTGTTCACACAACAAAAATGGCACCAGACAGACAACCGTCTGATCATTGCGTGGTGTCGCAAAAGAACATGACCGATGGAGGCAGGACAAGCAGTTGTCAATCAGTCACTTGGTTTGGAGGCTGCTGAATTGACTGTTTGGGTCACTCATGAAATGGAAAGTGGATGGGGGACATCAGTTCCCGTCCATTATTGAAGTTTTGGACTCGTGAAAAAGATGTTCTACCCAACATGAATTGTTTACTGGTATTCAGGTAACGCTACCTGTTCCAGTTGCTCTGTAGAGCAACTGGAACATTTTCTTCATCTTTGAAAAAGAACTTGTGGAGAAACTGGACTCTGATCAGCGCTGTCGCTTCCACCAGGAGCATCACGGACTGTATACAGGGTGCCTAGTGCCAAGCAGGGTCAGAACAAAGGCGCCCCCACAGGGTGGCCAGGGGTGGCCATGGCCCCCCTGAACAAGAAGCTGGCCACCCCATCAAAAATTATATTTTTTCATTTATATCAACTTTTATGAACTACTACGTACTAGAGCCCTGCGCGGGACTATTTTTTCAATCCCACTCCTGCCCGCTCCCGCAACAATTATGCCCAAACCCCCCCGCTCCCGCATTATTTGCGGTCATATCCACCCGCTCATGCCTGACCCATATAAATCAACTGAAATTTGCGCCGTTTTAGAACAGTTTTATGGAGGCCTTTATGTAACAGAAGAGAGGCATGAGTGAAAACACAATCAAATCTCCGTTTTGAAACAGCAAGTCTGTTCTACTGTTTCAGCGGCATGCTGAGTCTAAACAAGAGCTTATAAACAAATGAAAACCCGAGACAAGTCGAGGGGGTAAACACAATAATCATTAGCTATTTCAGGTGCCCAGAAAACATGACCTTAAATGAGAACACAATCAGACAACTGTCTTACTTGAGATTACTGTGCATGAATAGTATGTTGTTAAGAGACGCTGGTTTCAGGCTACTGCGTCTTTCCTCTAAAATGCACCCACAGACACTAAAGGCTCTCTTAGATGGCGCACTGGACGCAGGGATGCTCAAAATGAATCTTGCAAGCTTTGACAGTGCAGGAAATCTTTCTTTGTGAAATTTCCACCATTGAAGCACCTTTTATCACACCATCTCTTGCATCAGGGCTCAGCAAACGCATTTTGGGAGTAAGAAAGGTTGTGTGGCAGTTGACGGTCCTGTCACTATGCCTCCAACTGATCATGTGCCCTGGCTACTTGGCCACAGGGATGTCCCTTTGGACATCCCTGTGGCCCTCTGTTGCGTACCTTGCCACATTCTGGCGTTGTCGGCAGGATCCATGTGAAACGCTGGTAAAACAGTCCATGGATTCCTAATTGCCTAATTGGTGGCACCCTGTGCGGAGCACGAGGACGTGCTTGTGGAAAGAGGGGGAGAGATGTGGCAGTTGACGGTCCTGTCACTATGCCTCCGACTGATCATGTGCCCTGGCTACTTGGCCACAGGGATGTCCCTTTGGCTGAATGGTCAGCGCTCATGGCTTTCACCCGGGATGAGTCTGGGGTTCAAAGCCCGCCCGGGCCCTCTGTTGCGTACCTTGCCACAGTTGCAATCCTGTACAACATATGAAGGGGTGATGCCGTTTCAGTCGTTCCCATGAGTTCTTCCAGACGGGAAACACATACGTTGGCAACTTCTGAGAGTAAGCGATCGAGGGAAGCTGCCTGACAGTGTTCGATTAGTCTGACGGACCATGGCATGGCAAAAGATGCGCTGACTGAATCGCCAGATTCAAGGTCATTGGTGGCATCTTTGAATAACTTCAGGAATTCACACACTGATTTCAAAGCGTCCTTGCTGATCTGTGCAATTCGTTCGTACTGGTTATTGTCCATCAGTAGAGCCGAAATTTCCTCGTACTGTTCCAGGATGGAGTTTAGTATGTCATCATTTAAATTCCACCGGGTCTCTACTGATTGATTGAGAGCTTTTTTGAAGCTGTTCAGCAAACTTGAATGTTTGAAATATTTGACCAATTTTTTTGCGTTGATCAGTAGTTCAGAAAGCTCCAGGGTCTTGGCCAACACAGTTGGAGCGAATGCGCTTGACAACACAGCATTGAGGATGTGAGCGTTGTGAGGATGTAAGGCTGCAACGATGTTTGCTCCGCGGTCAGTAACACACAAACACAACACGGCTGACCAGCAGTGATGAATCTATTCCTAATGTACGGAGTTTTTGAAACAGCAGGCTCCGTATATTGTCAGCAGTCTTCAGTACACCACTTTCAAAAGGAGTAGAAAACAGCACCCTCGAGACGAGATGAAAGTCCTCATCCGTGTAGTGGATCGTGCTGAATATGAATGATGTTTTGTGGTAATCTTCTGTCCATATGTCCGCTGTAATAGCACACCCATAACATTCAATAATGGGTTTTATTTCTGCTGCCACCAGCGCCTGCATCTCTTGTGATTTTTTCTCAACATGTCTTGATACGGTTGTTGGATGAGGCAGGATGTCTTTCACATTAAACTGGCCATGTTTAGCGGCGATGCTAACAATGTGCTGAAGCATGTTGGCAAAACCGTCTCCGGCAAGAACATCATAAGGACGAATGTCTTTACAGCACAGTTCGACACATTTTTCTTGACATGAGCAGGAAGAGTAGCTGTTTGGTCCTTAACTCATTCACTGCCATTGACGTTTATAGCCATATACAGCGGGGGGAAAAGTACTGAACACATCAACATTTTTCTCCAAAAATATATTTCTAGTAAAGCTATTGACACGAACACAATCTGGTGACAATCTGGTGAAAGTTTCAATACCTTTTCCCCCCCGCTGAATACGGCTATAGACGTCAATGGCAGTGAATGAGTTAAAAATCTGTTTCTTCTGGCCAGGTAGTGTGGAGCAGGTGTGTCGCCTTAACCCAGAAGTTCCAGATTTATGCCCATTGTAAACAAGCACTTTGCCACACTTGCCACAGCTCACAAAGTCCAACTCTTTGCCTTCTTTGTTTGTAACTATTTTAAAGTCTTTCAAGAGAATTGATTTTCTCTTTTTTTCTTTAACTTCATATTCTCCAGCCTTAATTTTGTTAAGAACCTCAGTTGTACTCTCCATCGCGACTACCAAGTCCAGTCCCGCTGTCTATTCTCAGCTGCCCGTTCCTGCCCAATGAAACCTCAAATAGCTAATGCTGAATCAAGCATGAAGTGCTCCAAAATGTCCTGGTAGACGGCTGCGTTTATGCTGGACTTAATGAAGCTCACAGGTCCATTCCTTATGAAGTCTTTCACACTTTTGAACGGCCCTTTCCTGACCATCTTCTCCAGGCTGCTGTCAGCCCTCCAGCTTGTACACCATTTTCTTCCACACGTCTTCCTTCCACAACTATCAGATCAGCAGTCTTCCCCATGATTGTGAATTCTTCTGAACCAAGACAGAGACTTTTTTAAAGGCTCAGGCACTTATGGAGGTGTTTTGGATTACTTACCTGGTTAGACTGTGACAGTCTGAGCCTACAATACTGGAGCTTTTCACAGTATTCTGATTTTTTGAGTTTTAGAAGTTCGGTTTGTGCAGATGACGTAACGTGTCGGTCTGTGTTTCACGATCTGCACAAGACACATTCGGAAGTCACTAGATTGAAGTTGACAAATAATTTATCCGAGCTGAAAATGCAGACAGAAAGATCCACTGACATACGGTCACAGAAATCAACATTATTATTAGCTTTGCCCTGCATCACCTGCCCATTATTTGAAGATTATTAAGTCGCCAAACAGAACACTGAAGACGCTCCTCTTCCTCAATAAACAGATTTCAGACCCATGTCACCTCATATGTGGAGTTCCATAAGCACTGCACTCAATACACAAGATCTCCCGATCACAACAGTTAATTCATGCCAAATATGAAAAAGAACGACGGAATGCCATCATTGTGTCTCAGATAGATCATGTAGTGTAGCTTCTATGTGTTTTTATGGTACAGTGGTTAGCATGATTTCCTTTTACACGGAAGTCTGTGGTTCGAATCCCACCGGTGCTTTCTTTCATATTTTGAAACATTTTATTTTCAAACCATACCTATTATAAGTCAAATACTTAAAGGTACGGATAATCTACATTGTATTTGTTGGATGCTGATAATTTATTAGATAAATCCTTTATTTCCTGGTCATGGGCACTCCTGAGATGGTTTGAATGCAGAGTTGTTCGGGCTGCTGTGGACACATTTGGACACTAGATGTCACTAAAGAGGAGTATGAATGACACTCCGAGTACTGAACCTTTTCCCGAACCAATAGGCTTTATGCACAACTCCACTACTTCCTGAACTTAGTACTGCACTTTTGTTTCCTGTCTTCCATGATTGGATGTACTGATTAATCCAGCTGTGTCTGATCTCAGCAAATGGTCAGACACACCTGGATTAATCAGTTCATCCAATCTTGAAATACAGGAAACAAAGGTGCAGTATTAAGTTCAGGAAGTAGTGGAGCTGTGCATAAAGCGCATTGGCTGGAAAGCCTCAATGCTTCATGAAGCTTCATTTGGCCATCACTAACTAACTGAACGGGTGAATCCCTGCAACGGGTGAGATGGACTTTTGGTGTTTTTAAAATACTTAAGTCATTTTAATTGTTAGGGTATTGTATGGGTGCATGCACCCTGAGGTATTTGTATTTTAAAGACTAATTGTGGGTCTGTTTGTTTTAGGCAAAGCACTGACTGGCATTTATTTCATTGTAGTTTTACACATGTCTATTGATTTTACAATTAGTTTAGGGTTTACATGATAATTTGAGTCTTAACAATCTGCTTCTTCTTTTCTAGTGTTGTGGCTGGTCGGGTCTTCCATTCACCAGAATAGTCGGGATACTGGGAGTTCACTTTAAGTGGTGATATTTTGTTGCATGTTTTAGTGTGTTTTTAATTCGAAGTGTTGGGTTATTCCTTTTTTGGTCGGTAGGATACCCCCAGTGCCCTTACAGTATGGTGAGTGGTTGGTCTCCCAGCCATAGGACGACTTATCTGTCATCTTGTCTTTCTTGTCTTGAGTTTTAGGGTTTAGCTACTAGGCTTTACACGATCAGGATTTTTGGGGCCGATCACCGATCAGAGAGTTTTAAAAAAACCGATCACCAATCCGATCATGTGAAGAAACAAATATATCTATTTAAATAGCTCGTTTACCTGTATTTATACAGTTTACTGAGTATCATAAAAAAGATTTTTGTTTCCATTTTTTTTCCTGAACTGAGATGAAAAGGTTAAACATCAATAACCTCTAACGGGCATTCAGGTTTAATCAGGACAAACAAAAATAATTTGAGCCAGTGGCACAAATAACAGCCCAACTTAAACAGTTATATCAGTGCAAATGAAGGCAGTAATGCTGCTTCAACGTTGGGGCTCACATCTGATGATGTCATATCAGTGGTCAAACTAATCGAGTGACTGTTTCCTTGGAAGAACCTGGACGTGAGAATGAACAACCTGCTGCAGCTCGTTTAGTCCGGTATCACCACAGTAGGCTGGAATATATTTGCTGTGGACGCATGCGTCAGCGTCAGCAGCGTTTGTGTACATACGTGCTGCAGCACGCGGCGGCCGAAGCGCTCGACACTGGAGGTCTCCGCGGTCTGGAGACGTGTTATTTACAGTCTCTGATGGAGACACGGAGACAAACACTTGTGCTGCAACAGTTTAAGGTAAACTGTTGTTTGCGGAAATGCAGGAAATGCGCTGTGTCCTTTCAGTCTAAGAGCTGACATGTTTGCAGCCGGCGTCGTCATCCTTTATGTGTGGCGTATTTGGGATTGTAAAAACTTTATTGTCCAGCACATAGTGACAGAACTCACGACAAAAACGCCACAAAGACATAAAACACATACTAGTGAGTACGTGTCTATTCTGCTTTGTTTGTTTGCTTGTTTTCTAAGTTTAATTGGTGTAAATGAGAGTTTTACCGGAGCAGATTCAAAATGACAATGACGTCATTGATCGGATCGATGAATGAAAAGTTAAGGACCGATCAGAAAAGATGAAAAAAAATTTGAAATATCGGCCGATCCGATCAAACCGATCTGATCAGTGGAAAGCCTATTAGCTACTATAAAATAAATGGTATGTGCATGACCCACGCTGACTGTTGTGGCCTCTTCATTGAAGCCCCTGTGTGCTGTCCTAAGGCTACATTAAGCTGCAACTTCTAATCAGCAACATCCAAACAAATAAAAGCTTGAAATGTATTTGTAGTGACTCCTCCCCCTTTAATCAAGAAGGTATAAAAGACACCTGTTGGGGCAGTGATTAACTCAGTTGGTTGAGCAGCCGCCCCATGAACAGAGGCTACAGTTCCTCAGTGCAGTCGGCCCCGGTTCAATTCCTGGTCCAGGTCCCTTTGCTGCATGTCATTCCCCGCTCTCTCTGCCCCTTTCCTGTCACTGTACACTGTTGTATAAAGGCCACTAGTGCCCAAAAAAATTCTTTAAGAAAAAAAAAAAAGACACCTGCTGACCTTTCTGCCTCTCTGCTTCCTGCTGCCTTCAGGGCTCCTTGGGTGGTGAGTAGGGTGGCAAGAAATTTTTCTTATCAGTAGATGGAATTTCTAAGTTTGTGTTCTGCTTTTTGTAGGTCCACCTGCTGCTGTTTTGTCTCTATTTTGTTTCCTGGTTTTGTCTTTAGTTTTTCAGTTCTTTCTCCTGATTACAGCTTTAATTGCTGGAGTGTGTATTTTGTTTGCTTTGTTTGAATTTATTTGTTTTTCTTTTGATAGCCAGGAGCCAGTGGCCGGACGGGCTAGGCACTAGTGGTTGAGAACCCTCACCTTTTGTGTTTTGATTCACTTGGTACACTGGGGCTCCACGTTTTGTTAGGTTTGTAGTGAAGTGTGCGTGCGTGTTCCGAAGGTAAGTGGTGGCACACCTGGGCACTCTCCCTTGTAGGCTGCCTCGACCAGTGCTCCCAGCTGGTCTATCTTTTGCAGTTTTAGTTATTTAACTACTTCTTAACAAAGTTTTTAGATACTCTAATATTATTGGTTAGCTTCTATATAGTAAGAATAAACTTGTTCTTAACTCACATCTGTCATTCCTAAACAGGAACGAATCTGCACATTTATTTCCTGGGGCCCTAAGCCCCAGGTGGCGTTGTCGGATCTCCCATCTCCATAATGTTAAATCTTATTTTACGTATTCATCTTGTGTTGACTTCCATTATGCACTTACATGCACTTATTGATCCACA